>CAUYON010072993.1:0-22668 GCA_963573935.1 Arctocebus calabarensis | reverse complement strand
AATTTCCTCAATGTTTGTATATCAGTAAATGATTTGATTTCTCCATCAATTTTAAAACTTAGCTTTGCAGGATATAGAATTCTGAACTGGAGATTGTTCTGTTTAAGTAGATTAAAAGTAGATGACCATTGTCTTCTTGCTTGGAAAGTTTCATTTGAGAAGTCTACAGTCACCCTGATAGATTTGCCCCTGTAGGTCAACTGGCGCTTACTCCTGGCAGCTTGAAGAATCTTTTCTTTTGTCTTGACTTTGGACAGGTTCATCACTATGTGTCTTGGGGAAGCTCGGTTAGAGTTGAGGCAACCTGGGGTCTGATATCCTTCTGAAAGGAGAGTGTCAGAATCTTTGGTGATATTTGGGAAATTTTCATTTATAATATTCTCTAGTATGATTTCCATTCCCCTGGATATTGACCTGGGGTCCAATATCCCTCTGAAAGGCGAGTGTCAGAATCTTTGGTGATATTTGGGAAATTTTTATGTATAATATTCTCTAGTATGGTTTCCATTCCCTTTTCTTCTTCCCCTTCTGGGATACCGATAACTTGTATGTCTAAACGCTTCATAGAGTCCCATAATTCCACCAGTGAACGTTCTGCTTTCTCTCTCTTCAACTATCTGAGTTATCTCAAGAGCTTTGTCCTTTACCTCTGAGATTCTTTCTTCTGCATGGTCTAATCTGTTGTTGATACTTTCTACTGCATCTTTCAGTTCCCTAATTGACTGCTTTATTTCCCTCATCTCTGCCATATCCTTTTTATAGTCTTCTCTTAATTGATTCTGTTTTTGGATTTCTTTTTCCACTTTATCAGCATTTTCCTTCATTGCTTCCTTCATTTCCTTGTTTGTTTTCATCATCTGTATTCTAAATTCCCTTTCTAACATTTCTAACATTTCCTTATAAGTGGAATCCTCTGCAGTATCTACCTCACAGCCCCTTGGAGGTGTTGCTCTGGACTAGTTTTTCACAATGCCAGGAGTTTTCTGCTGATTCTTCTTCATGAGTGATTTCTTTTATCTGTTTCCTTGCCCTAATTTTCCTTTCAATTCCTCCTGCTCTTTAAATTGCCATACCTCTGGACTACGGTTTCAATGAGTCCTTTTGGTACAGGACCAGAAGGATGAGAAGATTGAAGCAAGAAGGGAAAAAAGAAAAAAAGAGAAAAGAAAAAAAAAGAAAAAGGAGGAAGGAGAGGGGGTGGGTAGAAGCAACTATTGACCAAAAGAAGAGAGGCCCAGAAAAAGGAGGGCAGAAGCAATATAGGATACAGTAAGGTACTTTGACCCAACCTTAAGAGTGCCGGGTTGGATGATTAGGTCAGCAGCTCTTTACCAGCCTGTTTGAACACAGTATCCCACCTCCACCAAGTAGAGAGGGAAGACAAAAATGCAATAAATCAAATCAAAACAAGCAAAGTGAAAACTTTACTGGATAAGATTGGGGAAAAAAATAATTAATATGGGTAGAAATTAATTATTGTGTGTGTTAATTAGCACAATTGAAGTCTAATTGTTGAAAAAGGCAACAATGGAAAATTATATTTAAACTAGAAAAATGAAGAAATAAAAGAAAAAAAAAGAAAAGAAAAATCTTTAAGGAAAATGTTGAAATTAAAAACAAAACAACAATAACAAAAACAAACAAACAACAACCTAAAAACCACAAAACAAAACAAAACCAAAAAACAAAGCAGTATATATATCTTGCTGATATTGTCTGGGCAAGAGGTGATCTTCTGAACATTAATTTTTAATTCAACTTGTTAATATGTTGTTTAGGATATTACATCCTCATTTATAAGTGAAATATGTTTGTAATTTCCCTTTATATTTTTTCCAATTTTAATATCAGGTATAACCAAATGAAGTAGAATGATTTTGAAGTATTTCTTATTTTTCCATTGTCTATAAGATTTGGCATAATCTGTTTTTTGAAATTATCTTTTATTTTTATTTGTAAATATTAGTTGTCTGTTTTTTGAGACTTTGGAAAAAAATAAGAAGTTAACTGATGACTCCATACTGAACCTCAGAGTCAAAGCATTCTATGATAGACATACTCTTATCTGACAATGTGAATGTTACTTTTTTTGCATTATTATTATTATTGTTGCTCAATATTTCATTGCAGCAATCATCTGATTTCTTTTCTGAATGTATTTATCTTTGTTCGTTCGTTACGAGGTTTTTGTTTCTAGTTCTTATCTTAAACATTCTTATTGTTATTAAATTTTAAGCCTTTTAAATTTTGTGATGGCAAAAAGTGGAAACCAAATAAACGCATGTATGTGTAGAGGAAAAAAAAAAGAAAAATGGAAGAGTATTTTCATAGCCTTTTGAGATAATTAAAGATTTTCTTTTATGAGATTACACAAAAACTTCACAAGTGGTAATTTTAAAGGTGAGAAGGTGAGTAACAGTATAGAAGCTGCAACCATATCTGTGAACATTTTCTACTCTGTTACATTAAAATCCACTGGTGTATCTTGCATTTTGAACAGTGTTTTTGTGCATGCATGATTTTGATCTGATGAGCCCCTGGAAAGGGTCTTGGGAACTTCAAGGGACCTCTAGACTGCACTTTGGGAACTACTGGTATGAAGTATCAAATAACCTTTGTCTACATTCTACTTCATCATCTCTATTGCAACCATGCTTCTTCCCATGAGACACAAATAAATAAAGAACATTATCAACAATGTCATTCATCATATCAACAAAAGCTGTACTTATTTTTTCTAATCCTCGATCTTAAATAAAGGAAACCAAAGAACACAATGAACTGTGTTTTTAACTGTGCTTCTGCAGATTACGTGGCTATTTCTTATATTACCCTCAACCAGTATATGCCAGCACTGAACTGAAGCTGGAGATATAGAGAAAAATAGAACAAAGGTATTGCTGATGTGGCCTTTACAGTTTCACAGTACAGGGGACAGACAATTAACAAGTAGACCAATAGACAGAGATGGTAATATTGGTTAGTATTAGCATTATGATGAGTACAAAGACCTGTACAAAATCTAACCCTGATACTGCCTCGGAAGCAGGAGGAAAGGGTATACATCTGTAAATCAATATCAATCAAGGTAAAAACAAAGAGAAAGTCAAATGGTAGGTGAAGCAGAGGAAGTGGCAGTTGGGCACAGAGGGGGCAGGGTTACAGGCTGCTTTCTCCCTCTGACCACCATCCTCGGCAGATCATTGCCTGACCTGGAACCACCTTAAGGCAGAATATCTAGAGAGGAGTGATGGGATAATACCAGGGCAGTGACAGAGCCTGGCAACAGTGAGGGGCATCTGGACCCCGGACAATTCTAATCCAGTACCTTCTACAGCCTGAGGGTAAGGGATTACTGAGCAAGACAAAGCAGCCTGGAGCAGGACAGTAGCCGTGACCTCATGAGGATGGGATTGGGGTAGGGAAGCCCAGGCTGTGTCACAGAGGACTCTTCTTATGCTCACCTGGTGGGACACCCCTGTAAGATTAAAACCCACCTCTGCCACTTACTAAAGACCTTGGGGAAATCATTAACTACTTTGTGCCTCAGTTTCTTCATCTATAAAATGGGGTAACAATAGCAGCTACTGGTTACTGTTAACTGTGAAGATTGAAGGAGTTAATATATGCCAAGCACTTAGAGTATATAAGTATATAAGTATATATAGAAATATGGTCCAGCAATCTTTCCCTTGATTGTACAGCCAGATCAATTCATACACAGATCCATAAAGGGACAAAAATGAGGATACTCACAGAAGAGTTGTATATGGAATCCAAAAGCCAGATGCATCCCTAGCAGGAATGAAGGCACAGTATAGAATACCAGGGATCAGCTGGGAGCAATGAACCAAGCGTATGTACATACACAGCAAATACAGACAGAAATCTTTGAGACCCACTATTAAATGCAAAACTAACAACTAGAACAAGGTCTATTGCACAACCCTATTTATGAAAATCTAAAACACACAACATCGAGCAACACCTCACATTTGACAAGATTCCATATATCCAAGGACAGGAATCTAATTCCTTATAGCAGATGAATGTAGAAGGAAAGGTAACAGGATTGGAAACCAGGGATAAATGGGGGAAACATCTGTGAAAGAAAGGTAATGTGATGACAGTATACTATGGCTTGAGGTATGTGATTGACTTGATACTTTCACATGAGCCATAGGACCATAAAGAATGGCACCAGCTGGGGGAGAGCAACATTAAATAAGGTGGTCAGGGCAGCACTAACATTTAGGCTGAAGTCTGAGCAGGGTGAATCCAGCCATGTGATGGTCTGGGCAGAGGAGAAGCATGGGCTAAGATCCTGAAATGGAAACACACCATATTTGAGGAAAAGGAACTAATACAAGTGTGGTTAGGGCACAAATGGAAGCTGAGTTTTCATCTTAAAAGAGAGTATAGTGAAGTCCTTCCTCACATGTTAAGCCTGTGATGCAGTTAAGGATCATTAGTTTCCCAGAATTGGTAATTTCCAAGGAGGAGGGGAGTCCTTTTCAGGCTTATGGTGTGCCAGGGAAGGGAGGTGTGAGCACCAGGGAACCAGACAGTGGCAGAGACAAACTTCACTCCCACGCGTGTAAAAGGAGCCAATTCCCATTCCTGGGAAGGGAAAAGTTTTAGCTGGTACAGCCTGCAATGCTGAGTCCTCCCCTCTCCGAACATGTGAAGAATTGGCTCAGCAGGGCTTTTGACACCAGCTGCCCTTGCTGTGGTTCTGCTTACAAGTCTCAGCTCTGGGCTCTGTGCCTTCAACATTTCCGGGCAACAGCTGCCTGCTGGGGCCACTTTGCACACCTGTGCCCCCTGGTATTCGTACTCCAGTCTTTTCTTGCCCTCCTTTGGCACTTTGCCACCAAAATTGCTTGCTTTCCTTCGATAGAGCACTTGGTATATTAAAAATACAAACCTTGGCCAAGCATGGTGGCTCACACCTGTAATCCTAGCACTCTGGGAGGCCAACGTGGGAGGATCACTTGAGATTAGGAGTTTGAGACCAGTGTGAGCAAGACCCCATCTCCATAAAACTTAGAAAAATTAGCCAGGCATGGTGGCAGGTACCTGTTGTCTGAGCTACTCAGGAGGCTGAGGCAGAAAGATCACTTGAGCACAGGAGCTTGAGGTTGCTGTGAACTAGGCTGATGCCATGGCCCTCTAGCTGGGGACAGAGTGAGACTCTGTCTCAAAAAAAAAAAAAATTACAAACCTCAAGTTTTTACTCTGTCCTGAGGCACTAGCCTCTCATCACCCAGCCAAGTGCTGAATCTCTGCTTCTATAACAGAAAACAAAAAACAGTTAATGAGCTGTTTTTCATGGACAGAAAATCCTTGAGGAAACCTCTCTTGATTTCCATCTATCCTCATGCCTAAAAGCATGTCAGGCCTAGCGTGGGTTCTCCATAAGATGAGTTGAATGAGTTCAGTCACACACATTCTTAAATTGATGAAAAAAATCATATCGTGTTTTATATGACAAAAGTTTTGACTAGAATTCATCTGTCCTAAGCATAAATGTAGCTTTGTTTGGCACATTTTTTTTTTATAATCCCAACTGTTAGAGTGATTGAGGGATTGATTTCTGATTAATACGAGGATACAGACAACTAGGCTACATTGTTCACATTTGTTAGGTAAAATCCAAGTTGTAGTCGTTCCCCTCCCCTGGGAGGTGTGCCCTATACCTTTACATTGTGCCTGTTAGGTGGGAGCACACCAACCTCCTCCACGCTCTTCTTTCCTCTACCCCCTACTTGAGTTTAATTGTGTTTTTCTCTTGTGGGGGTTTTTATTGTTCATCTACTGGTTTCGTATCAGTATTGAGTACACTGGATATTGCTTTTCCATTCTTGTGATACTTTACTAAGAAGAATATGTTTCAACTCCATTCAGGTTAATACAAAAGATGTAAGGTCTCCATCTTTTTTTATGGCTGAAATCGGATTCCATGGTGTGTGTGTGTGTGTGTGTGTGTGTGTGTGTGTATATATCACCATTTATTAATCCATTCATTGGGTTGATGGGGACTTGAGTTGATCCCACATCTTGGCGATTGTGAATTGAGATGCAATAAACATTCTAGTGCAAATGTCATTATGGTAAAATGATTTTTTTTCTTCTGGGTAGATGCCTGGTAACAGGATTTTTGGGTCAAATGGAAGGTCAATTTTTAGTTCTTTGAGGATTTTTCACATTTCTTTCCAAAAAGGCTGTATTGGTTTGCAAGCCAACCAACAAGGTAAAAGTATTCCCTTTTCTCCACATCCTTACCAGCATCTGCGGCTTTGGGACTGTGTGATGTGGGCTATTCTCACTGGGGTTAGGTATATCTCAGGGTGGTTTGGTTTGCATTTCCCTGATGATTAGGGGCCATTAGCATTTTTTCATGTGTTTGTTGTTGGCACTAATTTTTGCTAACAAGAAATTCCTTTTCCCCACTGGGACTATCTATTATGGGTCACAATAACAATGTTTATCAAATACTATGGGCCAGATGCTGAGTTATCTCATTTAGATTTAATGTACGATCCTACCCTTACCTAAAAGGAGAAAATCAAAGTTTAAAAAGGTGTATCAACTTCTAAGTAATGGCTAGAGCTGAGTTTTTAAAATCTTTTTGTTATTGTTATTCTTTCGGTGTAGTTTGGCCAGGGCTGGGTTTGAACCCACCACCCTCAGTATTTGGGGCCAGCACCCTACTCACTGAGCCACAGGAGCTGCCTAGAGCTGAGTTTTTCATTCCAGGTCACCTGACCCCATAACTTTTCTAAGACTTTAGCCAATTTTACATAATAAAATATATTAAAGTTATATCAGAAACAGCCACTACTTTTCTGAATATTATTCTTCCTCTTCCTCACTAATCACTGGAGTCCACATTTAAGCATTTTTTAAGGAGCTCTACACTTTTCACAACACTATAACTATTTGAAATGCAATGTTTACAGGACAGTTTGCAAATGAACACCAGAGAGAACAGAAGTGAAATCTTCTGAGCACAGACTATTCTTTGTATTGAGTCCGTGTATATTTTAATTCTCATTTCCACCTTTGAAAATTCTTTTGTTCTCTATTTTTTCTTCTTTTTCTTTGTAATAATAGTATAATTACTTCTCTTATGATTGTAAAACGTGAGCCTGGTGACAATTTTGCTGCAGTAAACATTCTTTGTCTGAATCTGGGTTCCCTAGAAACTATTATTTAAGGCACAATTTGCATTTGCAAACTGAAGGACAAGAGTGAGGGGGACAGGCCAGTGAGGCAGGAAGGAGGGAAGCAAACAGAAGGTGGCTTACTACTAAGGTGGCCTCGACTTCACTAGAAAGCACAATTAGGAGCTCTGGCACCTGTAAGTTTCCAGAGAGGTCACGTGGAAACATTTCTCAGAGTCCTTTGGGGGAAAGGAAGGGGAAGGATTTATCCACGACTTTTCTCCATGGTTAAAATTTGCTTCATTGAGTATTAACTTCTAGTGTCGTTCCCTGGGCAGCGGTGGGAAAAGTGGCAGGGGCGTCACCCTCATATTAGCCTGAGAACACAGGTGAGTCAGGAAGCGGCACAAGCCTGGACCTTCTCTCTCTCTACCAGCACCCTGCTGTCACTTGGGTCGATTAAGCCCGTATGTCTCCAGCAGTCCTGTTGTGCCCTTTCCCTGGGGATAGGGAGGGCCCAGGGTAGAAGGAAAGAGATCTGCAGTGTGAGGCATGAGGTGGTGTGGCTGTGCCTTGGGAGCCCTGAGAGCCCTACAGCAGCAGGCAATGGCCAAGTGGCTGAGCAGGAGACACGTTGTCACAGCACACTTCTGCAGCGATTGAGTTCCAAAATCTTCTCTGCGAGGATGACCAAAACCACCTCTCTGAAGCTCAAAAGAAGATGATCTTCCTGGAGGGTCATTAGCAGTACTGAGTGGGAAACCATGCCTGAGGACCAATACTCTGAAACTGTCACAACATTCTCACCAGGTGTCTCCCAGTGCGCATGCCCGGTTTCTCTGGCGGGGTGGGGGTGTGGTGGGGAAGGTGGGGGTGGGTAGGAGGGGTGTCCACAAGTGCTGCGGCTGGATACCTGGGAATGTCCATCTTCAATTTTTCTGGATGTTGTCAAATTACACACCTAAACAATAGCTTTAGTTGCTTTTTACTGCCTTAGTTGAATTCTTTTCTTATAGATGTGTCTAAAACTCAACTATTGATTCATAAATTCATCCTGGAGGGGGGAACCACTGAATATCCCCATCACAACTTTCTCCTCCTTCGAGTGGTAATAGGCATCTCTTGCCAAACTCAGAGTAAAAGTAAGAATTAAATGCTATCGGGGAGGTGTTTTGAACTTGAAAAGAGAAACTAAATAAACCCACATTAAGTTTAAAATCAAAATTTCCCATTGTTTCCAGGAGGGGGCACAAATTCATCTTATTCTAAGTGTTCTTGCCACCCTCCATAACCTCATCTCACACACACACACCCTAACTCCTATTTTTGCATTCACCTAATAAGTAAGTAGACTATACCATCATTTTAGTAACCTATGAAAAGTAACTTTGGGCAGACTCCTTACCCTGCGATCAGACCTGGAGCATCCCACTGGGACTTAGTGAGGGTCCCATAGAGAGATGAACCCACAATACCTAAATACATATGACTTTAAGTCATAGTCCCTATACCATTTTCCCTCATTTCCTGTGGCATTAGAAGTATTCGTGTGGTATACCAAGGATAGTGACAGGTGTGGCCTTAGGCAGTAAGGGGACATGTTTTCTACAGAGAATTTTTAAGCAATAGTGAAACAGACTAAAAGTTGGACTATTTTTTCTATAGTCACATATTGGCAATTCTATACCATGTCAATACTCTTCCCCCGCCTCAAAATCTGTTGTTGATTTAAGCTCTAAGAAGTGTCTGTAATCACTATTCAACTTCTTAATAAATACAAGTAGCACTTGTTATTGCTCGGCTTTTACTTTTTATTTTTTTTGCAGTTTTTGGCCGGGGCCAGGTTTGAACCCACCATCTCTGGCATATGGGGCTGGCATCCTACCCCTTGAGCCACAGGCACCACCCATTATGGTTCGTTTTTAATAGACATAATATTATTATTTTTTTTGAGACAGAGCCTCAAGCTGTCACCCTGGATAGAGTGCTGTGGCATCACAGCTCATAGCAACCTCCAATTCCTGGGCTCAAGTGAGTCTCCTGCCTCTGCCTCCCAAGTAGCTGGGACTACAGGCGCCCGCCACTACGCCTGGCCATTTTTTGGTTGCAGCCATCACTGTTGTTTGGTGGGCCCAAGCTGGATTCGAACTCACCAGCTCAGGTGTATGTGGCTGGTGCCTTTGCCCATTGAGCCACAGGTGCTGAGCCTAATAGACATAATATTTTATGTGGAAGTTAACTCAGAGAAGTCCCAGTGTAAGTGCACTTATCCACCCGTGCTTGTTTAAGAGTTAAGGTCCTAATGGTTCAGAATCATTCACATCTGTGCTTGCTCTGGGTACACTTCATGTCTCCAGCCTATGCAGAATTATCTGCTTCTGCATGTAAACAGCAGATTTGAAACATGTAACGGTAGTAGTGTGATTGTGACAGAACTTGAGCCACTTCAATTCTCTCCTGTTCAATTTAATTCTCTCGTAAAAATTGGAGTCTTTATTTATGATTAAAATGTAAAATAATAAAACAGTGCAAGTATAAGGTTTAGTTCACACATGAAATAAATATTTTACTGAATTTGAATAATATCTTTAAAAATTGAAATGGATTTCTTATAATTATATATTCTTTTCCTATTTAATTACTTTTGCTCTGTAATGTTGTTATTCATTTCTGCAGCAGACTAATATGTAGGTATATGTTTTTTCTCATCTGGTTAAAAAAGTTAATGTAACTAAGAAGTATTAACTCACTACTTCTCCCCTTTTTTGATATTATAACTTTCACTTTTATTGACATTATTACATAGACGGGTGGCGCCTGTAGCTTATCGAGTAGAGCTCTGGCCCCGTATACTGAAGGTGGCAGGTTCAAACCAAGCCTCGACCGAGCTGCAAAAAAACAGAAAAATAGCCAGGCGTTGTGGCGGGCGCCTGTAGTCCCAGATACTCCAAAGGCTGAGGCAAGAGAATCACCTAAGCCCAGGAGTTGGAGGTTGCTGTGAGCTGTGTGATGCCATGGCACTCCACCGAGGGCGATAAAGTGAGACTCTGTCTCTACAAAAAAAAAAAAAAAGACATTATTACATAGACAAAGTTCAACAAAAGCAAAATCTCTCATGTATTTCTTTTCAGTCCATTACTATTATTACTCATTTCATTTGGTTATTATTACTGAAAATAATATCAAATAAAGGAGGGAGTAACAAAAAATAGTCTCCCCTGTATGTCACATACACAAGGTAGACCCCACTTCCCCACTTTCTTGCAGATCCCCAGCCAGGGATTGGGGAGCTGCCCTGCCCAAGAACACTGCCCCCTGCTGCTCAGTGTGAATTCATCCATGAGGTTTACAGTGGGGGGATTAACCCTCGCTGTATCTTATTCTTACTCTTTTCTTCAGAGACATGGATTTAAGTAAAGTGTCAACTCCATGAGGGCTAGAACTCTGTCTCGTTCACACTGAGCCCCAGGAGCAGAGTAAGCAATCAATATGTTTTGTTGAATGAAAAAAATAACGTGATATTACTTCAGGTATATTGGACAGTACATTGTGTTAATCTTTCTAAGTATTTTGTGTGAGTATTCACAGAACAAAATGAAAGCCTCATTAAGAGCCGATATTGTATATTTTACTTCTATGGCACCCCTCAGCCCCTTCCCAGCAATGTCAGAGCCTCTACAGTGACACATTGATTGACCAATTGACTTACATCATTGGAACTCAAAATATCATTCTAAAGAAATTAAGAACGGCCAACCAATTAAAATTCAATAAAATAAAATAGTATTTTTAAACACTTTTCTCACAATATTAGAGAGATATTATTTGGGTGTACAGAAGAAGATTACTCATTAAAAAATAAAATGCTCTGGTTGGGGGCGGTGCCCATAGCTCAGTGGGTAGGGTGCCAGCCACATACATCGAGGCTGGTGGGTTCAAACCCAGCCTGGGCCAGCTAAAAAACAAGGATGACAACTGCAACAAAAAAAAGAAATGCTGGTGGGAATGCGAACTAATACATTCCTTTTGGAAAGATGTTTGGAGAAAACTTAGAGCTCTAAAAATAGACCCACCATTCGATCCTGTAATTCTTCTACTAGGTATATATCCAGAAGACCAAAAATCACATTATAACAAAGATATTTGTACCAGAATGTTTACTGCAGCCCAATTCATAATTGCTAAGTCATGAAAGAAGCCCAAGTACCCATCAACCCACAAATGGATTAATAAATTGTGGTATATGTACACCATGGAATATTATGCAGCCTCAAAGAAAAATGGAGCCTTTACCTCTTTCATGTTTACATGGATGGAGCTGGAACATATTCTTCTTAGCAAAGTATCTCGAGAATGGAAGAAAAAGTATCCAATGTACTCAGCCCTACTATGAAACTAAATTATAGCTTTCATATGAAGGCTATAAACCAATTATAGCACAAGAATATGGGGAAAAGGGCAAGGGAGGGTAGGGGAGGGGGGATGATGGGTGGAGGGAGGGTAATCGGTGGGACCACACCTATAGTGCATCTTAGAAGGGTACAGGTGAAACTTACTAAACGTAGAATATAAATGTCTGAACACAATAACTAAGAAAATGCCATGAAGGCTATGTTAACCAGTTCAATGAAAATATTTCAGATTGTATATGAAACCAGCACTTTGTACTCCATGATTGCATTAATGTACATAGCTATGATTTAATAAAAACAAACAAAAAAAATAGCCGGGCTTTGTGGCAGGCTCCTGTCGTCCCAACTACTCAGCAAGAGAATCGCCTAAGCCCAAGAGTTTGAAGTTGCTGTGAGCAAAAAAGAAAAAGGTTTTGGTTGGGTGGGTGGCTCATGCCTATGATGCTAGAGCTCTGGGAGGCCGAGGCAGGTGGATCATTTGAGCAGACAAGTTCAAGACCAGCCTGAGCAAAAGCAAGACTCTATCTCTACTAAAGATAGAAAACTTAGCCAGGTATGGTGGGACAAGAGGAGGATGAAGCAAGAGAATCTTTCTTTCTTTTTTTTTTTTTTCTGAGGCAAAATGTCACTATGTTGCCCATGGCATCACAAGTTACAGCAATCTCAATCTCTTGGGCTTAAGCGATTCTCTTGCCACAGCCTCCCAAGTAGCTGGGACTATAGACACCCGCCACAACGTCCGGCTATTTTTATTTTTGTTGCAGTTGTCATTACTGTTTAGCTTCCCTGGGCTAGGTTCAAACCCCTCCGCCTGGGAGTATGTGGCCAGTGCCCTACCCACTGAGCTACGGGTGCCACCCGCAAGAGAATCTCTTGAGCCCAAAAGATAGATTTTGCTGTGAGCTATGATGACACCAAAACTCTCTGCCCAGGGACACAGTCTCTCAAAAATAAATAAATGAAATGAAATAAAATGTTCAACTTATTAAAAAGATACTGTAACTGATACTAATTTTTGCCAAATTTTAATAATCTATTTCTCATTCATATGATATGAATGCATCTAATATGTTTTAGAATTACCAAATGTTTCAATTGCCATTATTTTTGAATTCATAAAGGAGGGGGAGAGAAACTTCTAAAGGATCTGAGCTCACCTAACATGTTCTTCCAAAATATATATAATATAGACTGTTCCAGTTAAACACTCTAAAGATGACACAGTCTAGTCTCAGTTTGTAGATAAAGAAGCCAGAGAGGGCAAGTGTAAGACTTTTGTCCAAGGTCTCACAGTGTGCAGATACACCCAGAACTAGGAACCAGAAATCTTTGTTGTGAGACTGAGTCTCATTCTGTGAGGTAAGGTAGAGTGCCACGGCCTCAGCCTACCTCAAAGTAACCTCAAATTCCTGGGCTCAAGCTATCCTTCTGCCTTAGCCTCCCATGCAACTGGAACTACATGCCTGGCTAGTTTTTCTATTTTTAATAAAGACAGGGTGTCACTTTGCTCAGGCTGGTCTCCATCTCCTGAGTTCAAAGGATCCTCTCGCCTCAGCCTCCCAGAGTGTTAGATGATAGGCATGAGACATCGCCCCCAGCCAAAACCGGTGATGTTGACGTCTTTTATCCTAAACAACAGAGCTTCCAAAGTGCAAGAAAATGACTTTCTCTGTATTTATTGTATCAAAATTATGAGGCTGGGTGCGGTGGCTCATGCCTGTAATCCCAGCATGTGGGAGTCGAGACAGGTGGATTGCCTGAGCTCAAGGATTCCAGACCAGCCTGAGCCAGAGCGAGACCTCATCTCTAAAAAAATAGCTGGGAATTGTGGTAGGTGCCTGTAGTCCCAACTACTTGGGAGGCTGAGGCAAGAGAATTGCTTAAGCCCAGGAGTCTGAGGTTGATGTGGGCTATGACACCACAGCACTCTACCAAGGGCAAAAAGTGAGACTCTGTCTCAAAAAAAAAAAAAAAAAAAAGAAAGAAAGAAAAAGTACTTAAAGTATTTAAGTGTTTTAAAGCTATAGCTGTTTATAATGGTCATTGACTAAGCAATAAAAAAGAATGTTATAAAGCTATCATTACACTGGCAGATAACAATATGCTGATTAATGAAGATTTGAAAATAGCTTTAAAAATCACTTATTATAACACATACATTAACAAGAGAATTATTGGTAATAAATATTTACTAAGTATCTACTACTTTGTACACATACATGGCACATAGTTAGTCCCTATGGAGTCTGGAGATGAATAAAAGCACATATAACACTCACCATCTGCTAGTCTCTGCTCTAAGTGCTTTATATTAATTAATACATTTAATCTTCACAACATCTCTACAAATATCTGTTTTCATCATTATCCCCATTTTACAGATAAGGAAATTAAGGCACAGAGAACTTCACCAAGATCATGCAGCTAATAAGCAGAACTCTGCTAATTTGGTCATCTGGCTCCATAGACATGTCAACTATGATCTACGTCTCATCTTAAGGAACAGAAACAAGGGAAAAGGTGAGAGGCAGTGCAGATTTAAATAACAGTTAATGAAGACTATAATGTCCACAAGACAACACACAAGTGCCAAGGGAATGGTAAGTCAGAGCTTTATGAGTGCAAGTGACAGAAACTAAGTTTAACGTATCTTAAGTTATTTTAAGAGCTATTTATTTGATGTTCATATTAGAAGGAATTATGGGCTGAATTTTCTTCCCCCCAAATTTACATGTTGAAGTCCTAACTCACAGTACCTCAGACTATGGCTATGTTTAGATATAGTGCCTTTAAAAAGGTCATTAAAGTTAAATGAGGTCATTAGGTTGGGTCCTGATCCAGTCTGACTGTCAGGATGAGATTACAAGAGGAGGAGGACACAGACCCATGAAGGAAGACCGTGTGGAAACGCAGAGAGAAGACAGTCACGGACGCCAAGGAAGGAGTCCTCAAGAACAAAACCAAACCTGCTGGGCCCTGGATCTCAGACTTCCAGACTCCAAAATCCTGAGGAATCAATTCCTGTTCTAAGACACATGGTCAGTGGTACTTTGTTAATGCTGCCTGTGCAGACTAAGACAGAGGAATAGTGGGAGTTCAAAGACTTAAAAAGTTACAGGAACCAGTCAGAGCCAGAAACCTCAAGGACTAGAACAAGGGCCCCTACACACCCGGGACTCATGCACAATATCCATACACACCACACACACACATACACATATACACACATTCAGAACATAAAAACGCCCAAGATGGACTCAGTTGACCCAATTTGGGTCACATATTCAACCCTAAGCCAATTAGTTAATTCTCCTCTTTCATGAGCTGTTGCTGAGCCCGTGTCCCTGAGTCTGAAACCCCTAGTAGTTCACTTTCCCAGAGAGCAAACTCAGCTCCTGCTGGGGTGGGGGATGGGCTTCAGAGAGGTGAGGAAGGAGGACTGGAGTCTGGTTACTTCTTCCAAACACTTTCTAAAAACCTCCTGTTTTCAGCACTGCCTCTTAATCTTCTCTTTCAGAAGAATCTGGTACCTCTGAGTCCATGGCCTTTGTGAGGTGCTGTGCCATGAAGTAGCTTCCTTCTTTTTTTTTTTTTTTCTCTTTTTGTGGTTTTTGGCTGGGGCTGGGTTTGAACCCTCCACCTCCGGCATATAATGCTGGCACCCTACTCCTTTGAGCCACAGGCGCTGCCCAAGTAGCTTCCTTCTTAATAATTCCTCATCTACAGACATGTCAGCTCCATCGGATTAGTTACCACACATATAGCCCCCTCCCATGTTCCAAAAATGAGATGACATTGACTCTTCACCCTTGACTTTTGTCCTGTGGGTTCAGGCCTTTTGGACTTCTTTGCTGTCACTTTAGTATCATTTGGGAAGGGATCAAAGAAATAAAACCATGCTTTTATACTAAAATGTTTAACCAGAAGTCTATTTTGGAGATTTTCAAATAATCTTCTGTGAAGATATCACACTGGCTCAGTCTCCCACCCCTACATCAAGCAGAAAAATCTATGCTTTTTATGTTTTATATTTTGGCCTTCTAAAATTTCATTTGAAGAAAAAGCCTGCATTAGAGTTAAATGCATTAACTAAAAATAGAAAACCTTAAAACCACCACACAACACCAAGCTGCCTCCTACATATTTCAGAGAGTTGTAATCATGGTGTACTTATAGTTTTGTATTCTGGAGTTTTCTTTCCTCTCAATAGATTGTGTTAAAAATGTGTTTCTATTTCTATACCTTTTTCATAATCAGTTTCTTAATCTAGTGCCTGGCATATGGCAGGCCCTTACTAAATAGTTGTTGAATGAATAAATAAATTATAATGTTTAACAGCTGTTTCTGACTTATTAGTAATTATAGATTATAACCTTTTTCATTTGTTCATTCATTCACCCAATACATATTTGTTGAATACTCAATATATGCCAGGCACCACAGAAAAGTGCTGGGAATACAGGAATGAATAAGACAGTCCTCTCCACTCAGAGCTAACAGTCTAGAGCAATGGTTCTCAACCTGTGGGTCGCAACCCCTTTGTGACAATGAAAATACATCCTGCATATCAGATATTTACATTATGATTCATAACAGTAGCAAAATTACAGTTATGAAGTACCAACAAAATAATTTTATGGTTGGGGGTCCCCACAATATGAGGAACTGTATTAAAGGGTCATGGCATTAGGAGTAATTAGGAAGGTTGAGAACCACTTAGTCTACAGGGAAATCTGACAAGTTAATTGCCAATCACAATACTTAAGTATAAAAGCAAAGAGAAACAAAAGGGACTATAGGAACACATAGTAGGGTCCCTAGTACAGATTTAAAAGTCAGAGAAGGTTCCCTGAAGGAAGAGATGTAGAGATGAATCCTAAAAAATAAGTCACTTCACACTGGTCAAAGGAACAATACAACATGAAGAAATTTCAACTCTAAATATTTATGCACCCATAAATGCTCCCAGATTTATGAAATAGACCTTAATTGGTCTGAGCAATATGATATACTATGATACCATAATAGCTGGGGACTTTAACACCCCTCTTTCAGAGATGGACAGATCCTCTAAACCAGTGGTTCTCAACCTTCCTAATGCTGCGACCCTTTACTACAGTTCCTCGTGTTGTGGTGACCCCCAACCAGTAGCAATGACCAATAATTTTATGGTTGGGGGTCACCACAACATGAGGAACTGTATTAAAAAGTTGCAGCATTAGGAAGGTTAAGAACCACTGCTCTAAACAAATGAAAAAGACACAAGAGATTTAAAGGCAACCCTGGAACAACTGGGTTCCCTCCCAGAGCTAAGGAATAAACATTCTTCTCATTAGCCCATGCTTTATTCTCCAAAATAAAGCATATCCTAGGACACAAATCAAACCTCAACAAAATCAAAAGAACTGAAATTACACCTTGTGTCTTTTCAGATCACAAGGCAATAAAGGTGGAACTCAACTCCAACAAAAATTTTCATTCCTACACAAAGGCATGGAAACTGAACAATCTCATGCTGAATGACAATTGGGTCAAGGAATAGACAAAGGAGGAAATCATTAACCTCCACGAGCGTAACAACAAGGAAGACTCAAGGTACCAAAACCTGTGGAACATGGCAAAAGCAGTCCTAAGAGGGAAATTTATCACATTAGAGCCCACATCTGAAAAACAGAAAGAGAGCGCATCAACAACTTAATGAATTATCTTAAAGAAATGGAAAAGGAGCCAGGTGTGGTGGCTCAAGCCTGTAAGCCTAGCACTCTGAGAGGCAGATTACCTGAGCTCAGGAGTTGTGCCAGGCACCTGTAGTCCCAGCTACTTAGGAGGCTGAGACAAGAGTATCATTTGAGCCCAAGAGTTTGAGGTTGCTGTGACCTATAATACCATGGCACTCTACTGAGGGTAACCAAGTGAGACTCTGTCTATAAATAAATAAATAGGGTGACGCCTGTGGCTCAGTGGGTAGGGTGCTGACCCCATATACCCAGGGTGGCAAGTTCGAACCCGGTTGGCAACTGCAACAACAAAAAACATAGCTGGGCCTTGCGGCAGGCGCCTGTAAGTCCCAGCTGCTCAGGAGGCTGAGGCAAGAGAATCACTCAAGCCCAAGAGTTGGAGGTTGCTGTGAGTGTGACGCCACAGTACTCAACTGAGAGAGACTGAGAGAGAGAGACTTTGTCTCAATAAATAAATAAATAAAGAAAGAAAGAAAAAAAGAAAGAAAGAAGAGCAATCCAATCCTGAAATTATACCTTCTTCCTAGACTTAACCAGAGAGAAATAGATCTCTTGAACAGACCAATATCAAGCACTGATATTGAAGAAACAGTAAAAAAGCTTCCAATAACAACAACAACAACAAAAAAACCTTGGATCAGAAGGCTTTATACCAGAATTCTATCAAACCTTCAAAGAAGAGCTTATACCCATATTGCAGAAACTATTCCAAAACACTGAGAAGGAAGGAACCTTCCCCAACATGTCCTATAAAGCAAACATCACTCTGATTCCAAAACCAGGAAAAGACCCAACTAAAAAGGAGACCTGCAAACCAATTTCACTAATAAAGATTGATGCAAAAATACTCAATAAAATCTTAGCTAATAGATCGCAGATACAAATTAAAAAAAATATGCATCAGATCAAGTAAACTTCATCCTAGGGATGCAAGGCTGGTTTAACATACACAAATCCATAAATGTAATTCACCATAGCAATAGAAGAAAAAACAAGGACCATATGATCCTCTCAATAGATGGAGAAAAAGCCTTTGAGAAAATTCAGCATCCTTTCGAACAAGAACACTTAAGAAAATAGGCATAGGCAGCATATTTCTTATTCTGATTAATGCCATCTATGACAAACTCACAGCTAATATCATACTACATGGAGTAAAACTGAAAGCTTTTCCACTTAGAACTGAACTAGACAAGGATGTCCTCTATCACCAATATTCAACATGGTTGTGGAAATTCTAGCCAATGCAACCAGGCAAGAGAAGGCTATCGAGGGCATCCAAATGGGGGCAGAAGAGGTCAAACTTCTTTGCTGATGGTATGATATTATACTTAGAAAACCCTAGTGTGTCAACCACAAAACTCCTGGAAGTGATCAAGAAATACAATAACATCTCAGGGTATAAAATTATTGTCCACAAATCAGTAGCGTTTGTATACGCCAATAACAACCAAGAAGCAAATCAAGGACCCAATTCCCTTCACAGTAGCTTTAAAGAAAATGAATACTTAGGAATATACTTAACAAGAGAGCTGAAGGATCTCTACAAAGGGAATTATAAAACCCTAAGGAAAGAAACTGCAAAGATATTAACAAATCGAAGAACACACCATGCTCTTGGCTAGGAAGAATAAACATTGTCAAAATGTTTATTCTACCCAAAGCAATCTACAGATTCGATGCAATACCCATTAAAATATCAACATCAAACTTTGAAAAACTGGAAAAAATAGTACTCTGTTTTGTATGGGACCAGAAAAAAACCTGTACAGCCAAGGCAAGTCTTAGTAATAAAAACAAAGCTGGAGGCATCACTTTATCAGACTTCAGGTTATATTACAAGTCCACAGTGATCAAAACAGCATCGTATTGGCACAAAAATAGAGATATAGACTTATGGAACAGAGTAGAAAACCAAAAGATGAAACGAATCTCTTATCACTGTCTGATCTTTGATAAACCAAACAAAAAGCACACACTTGGGAAAAGAATCTCCATTCAACAAATGGTGCTGTGAGAAATGGATAAACACATGTAAAAGACTGAAACTAGACCTGCACCTTTCACCACTTACGAAAGCTGACTCAAGATGGATAAAAGATTTAAAGTTAGGACATGAAACAATAAAAATCTTAGATGAAAGTGTGGGTGCCTGTAGCTTAGCAGCTAGGGTGCCAGACACATACACTGGAGCTTGGGGGTTCAAATCCAGCCTGGGCCTGCCAAACAACAATGACGACTACAACCAAAAAATAGCTGGGTGTTGTGGTGGGCGCCTGTAGTCCCAGATACTTGGGAGGCTGAGGCAAGAGAATCACTGAAGCCCAAGAGTTTGAGGTTGCTGTGAGCTGTGACACTATGGCACTCTACCCAGGGCACCAGTTTGACACTTTGTTTCAAAAACAAACAAACAAACAACAACAACAAAAACCTCTTGACTATGTCAGACTGGGAAAAGATTTTATGACAAAGACGTCAGTGGCAATCACAACAACCAACAAAAATTAAAAAATGGGACTTCATTAAGCTGAAAAGCTTCTGCACAGCTAAGGACACAAGTAAAGCAAAAAGACAACCTTCAGAATGAGAAAAGATATTTTCATGGTATGAATCTGACAAAGGGTTGATAACTAGAATCTACAGAGAACTCAAATTAATCAACAAAAAAAAGAGCAAACAATCAATCCCATCTATCACTGGGCAAGAGACATGAACAGAACCTTCTATGAGGAAGACAGACAAATGGCTGATAAACATATGAATAAATGCTCATCGTTGTTAATC
Source organism: Arctocebus calabarensis (assembly GCA_963573935.1). NCBI lineage: Eukaryota > Metazoa > Chordata > Mammalia > Primates > Lorisidae > Arctocebus > Arctocebus calabarensis. Next base: position 2,568 of record CAUYON010072993.1, on the reverse strand, counting down.
ATCAGAGAAATGCAAATCAAAAACACCCTGAGATATCACCTAACCCCAATAAGAATAGCCCACATCACAAAGTCTCAAAGCTGCAGATGCTGGCGTGGATGTGGAAAGAGGGGAACACCTTCACACTGGTGGTAGGACTGCAAACTAATACACCCTCTTTGGAAAAAAGTATAGAGAATCCGCAAAGAACTCAAATAAAATCTCCCATCTGATTCTTCAGGCCCATTACTAGACATCTACCCAAAAGAAAAAAAATCATTTTATCATAAGGACATTTGCACTAGACTGTTTATCACAGCTCAATTTACAATCTTCAAGATGTGGAATCAACGTATACCATGGAATATTATTCAGCCATTAAAAAAGATGGAGACTTTACCTCTTTTGTATTAACCTGGATGGAGTTGAAACATTCTTTTTAGTAAAGCATCACAAGAATGGGGAAGCAAGTATCCAATGTATTCAATACTAGTATGAAGCCAGTAGATAATCTAATACATGTCCACATAAGAGAAAAACTCAAATCAATTCAAGGTATGGGAAGGGGTAATAAGGGACAGGGGAGAGGGGGAAAAAGGAGAGGGGTGGATGTGCTCCTACTTTATGGGCACAATGTTAGGGTATATAGAGCACCTTCTGGGGGCAGGGCACAATTATAAGAGGGACTCTACCTAACAAATGCAAACATTGTAACCTATTTCTTTGTACCTTCAAATTAACCTGAAATAAACAAACAGTTTCTGGCCTAGCATGTAAGAAGCTTAGAAGTTGCCACTCTATCCTAACAAGTAAAAAGCTGAACAAACTGAAAATCACCTCTCTTAGATGTGTAAGACCACCAATGATTAGTGATGTTGAGCATTTTTTCATACCCTTTTGGCTGTCTGTGTGTGTGTGTGTGATCTTATCCAGGACATCCCACTGCCATTGCTTGGCCCAGTTTCATTGCTGATTTGAATAGAGAAAAATAACTTTAGGAAATGTTCTAACAGTATTGTCAGTAATACTCGTGCAGTGTTCTCAGTAATAGTTGTACAAAAGACTATAAAATATGCTTCTCCAGGAAGCTGTCAGATTAGGGGGAGGAAAGGAGAAGCTGGAAGAGTGAGGATGGGGGAAAAAAAAATTCAATGGATTTTGCTATTTTTGCTTCTTTATAATTCAGTAATAAGGAAACAGCACAAACAATAGGAACCTCCAAAAAACTAGCCAGGCAGAATGCAATCAACAGAAAAGTGAGATGCTGGGATACTGCAAATAAGAGAAGCAGCTGGACAGGGGAATTATTTGCTTTTCTTAGCTTTTATTTGGCAACATGTAATATTTAATAAATTCTGAATGTCCCTGGCATGATTCAGAGAATTAATTTCTTACAAAAATTCTATTTGTCAGTGATTTTCCTAGGAACATTCTTTCTTGGTGATACAAAATTAGGCGATCTTAATTCTACAAACTTGTAAAATGACTTATTTTGCTTACTTGATTTTGTTTTTCCTAGCAGAGTAATATCAGAGCATCTTGTCACAGCCCGGAGTGAGAACCCTGCCTCATTCCTAGGCAATGATCTAGGAGCTGGACTGTATTTTCTGTTTTAAAAAACACATAGTGGCAGGCCTTTTTCCATTCATCTAATAACATTACTCATTCTTTTTTGACAATGATTTTTTTTTGGAGTACTATATCTAATTAGATATATTCTATAATAAAATTAAAATCTAGCTCAATTTCTGCTAATGGACTATGGCATTCTTCATATTAAAGAAAAATTCTATCTCTATGGCATTATGAAGACACTGAGTTCCAGGAATATTCTGAACAAAGTCAGAAACATCCAGTAATGGTCCCTTTTTTGGCCAAATTCCCAGTAATGTCATTGTGCCTTTTCCCCAAATAGTCTATTATCTTGTGGCTTCTCATCTTTAAAAGATGAGCAGTCCATCCTTGTTTGATGTGAAAGATTTCTCTTTTGGCCTGAGTCCCTTTCTTCTTTCTAGCCACCTGTCTTCCATCAAAAAGTACTCTGTGGAACTCCTTTTAAAATAAAAGTGAAATCAAAATAGCGATGTTTTAAGATGTTTTCCCCCCTCACAGAATTCTGGGTCAGGCCTAAAGAATGACTTTCTGTCAAGATTAATTTTATAATCCTTCAGTGAATCCCCTTAGAGTCACTAGTATCTGAAAGTTCTGTAATTGATTTACGATTTATTCCTTGTTACTTCATGAAAAATTCAGAAGTCGGTTAAAATACTTTTCTTAAATAGAGGATTGTAGAGAGGAACCCAGCTTTTAAGGGCACTCAATGTCATATTTCCAGCCGTGGAGCAGCTGTGCTTTACCCTTCATTCCAGGCCCCAGGGCAGTGTAGGGGTGGGGGGTCATCCCGGCACAAGAATGTAAGGCCCAGGCAGGGACAAAAAGTGAGGGTGCCTGGCGGCTCCTGTGGCTCAGCGAGTAGGGCGCCGGCCCCATATACCGAAGGTGGCGGGTTCAAGCCCGGCCTCGGCCGAACTGCAAAACAAAAAAATAGCCGGGCGCTGTGGCGGGCGCCTGTAGTCCCAGCTACTAGGG
>CAUYON010072990.1:0-19147 GCA_963573935.1 Arctocebus calabarensis | reverse complement strand
GACTACAGGCACCCGCCACAACGCCTGGCCATTTTTATTTTTGGTTGCAGCCGTCATTGTTGTTTGGCGGGCCCTGGGGCTGGATTCGAACCCGCCAGCTCAGGTGTACGTGGCTGGCGCCTTAGCCCGTTGACCCACAGGTGCCGAGCCACGCCTGGCTATTTTTTGATGCAGTTTGGCCGGGCCCGGGTTTGAAACCCCCACCCTCGGTATATGGAGCCAGAGCCCTACTCACTAGAGCCACAGGCACCGCCTGTTTTTTTTCTTTTTTTAAGACAGAGTTTCACTTTGTCGCCCTCAGTAGAGTGCAGTGGTGTCAAAGCTCACAGCAACCTCCAGCTCTTGGGCTTAGGCCATTCTCTTGCCTCAGCCTTCCAAGTAGCTGGGACCACAGGCACCCACCACAACGCCCAGCTATTTTTTTTTTTGCAGTTTGGCCGGGTCCGGTTCAAACCCACCACCCTAGGTATATGGGACTGGTGCCCTACTCACTGAGCCACAGGCACTGTCCAGAGAACTGAATTATTTTGTGTACCAAATTTTAAGTTCTTCTTGTGAAGAGCTGAGAAGGGCAAAACTTCAATCCAATTGTCAAAATAATCCTGACCCTGAGCACTAGCAGGGTAGTTACTCCTTCCTCTTCCACACCCTACCCTCTGGGGATCTTTGACCCAAGTAAAAAGTCATTTCTTTTTAACCTGTAGGTCTAGCCCCTAAGCAAGGGAGGAATATCTAGGGAGGCCTACCGCAGTTTAGCAAATTAATAAAATTGCTCTGGAGCAATGTGATATCATTGCCCCAGAAGAGAAGGGCCTTCTCTGTTTCTCAGTAGGTGTCAGAGAAGGAGGAAGGAGAACTTGTAGGAGGAGTTGAGTGAGGCAAAGTGAGGATGTGACTTGGTGTTGGAGAGAAAAATCAGAAAAATCTAGCACCTGTGCCAATTCTCTTGTGTTTTTTTTTTTAGACAGAGCCTCAAGGTGTTACCCTGGATAGAGTGCTGTAGCATCACAGCTCACAGCAACCTCAACTCCTGGGCTCAAGCGAGTCTCTTGCCTCCGCCTCCCAAGTAGCTGGGACTACAGGCGCCCACCACAACGCCCGGCCATTTTTTGGTTGCAGCCGTCATTGTTGTTTGATGGGTCTGGGCTAGATTCGAACCCACCAGCTGAGGTGTACGTGGCTGGCGCCCCAGCTTGTTGAGTCACAGGTGCCAAGCCAGCCAATTCTCCTGTCTTAACTGGTGCCCTAATTAGCTGTGTGGGATAAAATAAAGCTGTTGACCCTAATAATACTGCACCTAAGTATTATACTTACAGTAATTCAGGACACCAGAATATTGCAGTTATTGTAAAGGAATTGGAAGAGGAAGGAAGAAGTAAACAGATAATAAGAACTTCTTATTTACTCCCTGCTGTTGGGAGTAATAAGAAATTTAATCTGTGAAAGACATTTCAAAGCCTTTTGTTGAAAATGAAATTGAAATTTAAGGAAGCTTTTTTTTTTTTGACAGAGTCTCACTATGTCGCCCTCATGGTGTCACAGGTCACAGCAACCTCCCACTCTTGGGCTTAAGTGATTCTCTTGCCTTAGCCCCTCCAGTAGCTGGGAGCACAGGCTCACGCCACAACACCCAGCTTTTTTTTGCTTGCAGTTGTCGTTGCTTAGCAGGTCAGGGCTGGGCTCGAATCTGCCAGCCTTGGTGTATGTGGCTGGTGCCCTCCTCACTGAGCAACTCATGTATACAACTCATGTAACAACCAGCTAGATCAAGACAGAAGGCATTTCTAGCACCTACTGGGATGGATTACCTTTTATTAAAGGCCCTGGAATCTGCAAATCAAATGTTCCTTAGACACTTCTCAAATTTTTTTTGTATTTCAACCATAGGAATCAGACAGCCTGAATTTGAATCCTTTTTCTACGCTGGAGTTATGTGACCAACATTTTCACATTTCCGTCTCAGTTTCCTTAATGTGAAGTGCACATCCACTGGCTGCGTCATAGAATTCTGTCAAGTTAATTGAGGCAAAACATACTGATCAGAAAGATGTTTGTGGCCAAGTATGGTGGCTCATACCTGTAATCCTAGCACTCTGGGAGGCTGAGGCGGGTGGATTGTTTGACCTCATTAGTTTGAGACCTGCCTGAGCAAAAGCGAGATCCCGTCACTACTATAAATAGGAAAACTGAGGCAAGAGGATCTCTTGAGTTGGAGTTGGACATTGCTGTGAGCAGTGATGCCATTGCACTCTACCTAGGGCAACAGCTTGATACTCTGTCTCAAAAAAAAAAAAAAGATGTTTGTCATATTGTAAGTGCTCAATAAATGTTAGCTATTTTTATTTTCTCTATGCCATATTTCAAAGGATTCATTAAATCATTTAACAATTACCTGGGCTCGGTGCCTGTGGCACACTGATTAAGGCGCCGGCCACACATACCGAAGCTGGTGGGTTCGAACCCAGCCTGGGCCAGCTAAACAACAATGACAACTGCAACAAGAAAATAGCCCAAGACTTTGAGGTTGCTGTGAGCTGTGATGCTATAGCACTCTACCGAGGGTGATATAGTGAGACTCTGTCTCAAAAACAAAACAAAATAGGGAGGTGCCTGTGGTTCAAGGAGTAGGGCACCGGCCCCATATACCAGAGTTAGCAGGTTCAAGCCCAGCCCGGGCCAAAAAAGAAAACTGCAAAAAAAAAAAATAATTAGCTGTGAATTTTTTTTTTTTTTTTTTGTAGAGACAGAGTCTCACTTTATCTACCTTGGTAGAGTGCCATGGCGTCACACAGCTCACAGCAACCTCCAACAATTAGGCAATTCTCTTGACTCAGCCTCCTAAGTAGCTGAGACTACGGCCGCCCGCTGCAACGCCCTGCTACTTTTTCTGTTTTGCAGTTCAGGTTGAGGCCGGGTTTGAACCCGCGACCTTCGGTATATGGGGCCGGCGCCCTATTTGATGAGCCACAGGCGCTGCCCTATCTGTTATATTTTTGAGACAGGCTCTCTCTCCTGCCTGGTTATAGTGAGGTGGCATCATTATAACTCACACACAGCAACCTCAAACTCCTGGGCTTAAATGATTCTCCTGTTCAGTTTTCCAGAGTAGTTGGGACTATAGGTGTGAGATAACACGCCCAGCTAATTTTTCTACTTTTTTATAGACTTGGAGTCTTGCTCTTGCTCAGGCTGGTTTCAAAGTCCTGTGCTTAAGCAATCTCCTCTCCTTGGCCTCCCAAACTGCTAGGATTGTAAGTATGAGCCAGCAAGCCCTGCCTTACAAATGTTTATCTTATTTTATTTTATTTTTTTTTTTGCAGTTTTTGGCTGGGGCTGGATTTGAACCCGCCACCTCCGGCATATGGGGCCAACGCCCTACTCCTTTGAGCCACAGGCACCACCGAAAGGGTGTCTGTGATGGATCTTTTCTTTCTGTTTCGATTTCTTTCTTTCTTTTTTTTTTTTGGCTGGGGCCAGGTTTGAACCTGCTACCTCCAGTATATGGGGCCGGTGCCCTACTCCTTGAGCCACAGACACCACCTTTTTTTTTTTTTGAGACAGAGCCTCAAGCTGTTGCCCTGGGTAGAGTGCCGTGGTGTCACAGCTCTCAGCAACCTCCAACTCCTGGGCTCAAGCGATTCTCCTGCCGCAGCCTCTCAAGTAGCTAGGACCACAGGTGCCCACCACAACACCTGGCCATTTTTTGGTTGTAGCTGTCATTGTTATTTGGCAGGCCCAGACTGGATTTGAACCTGCCAGCTCTGGTGCATGTGGCTGGCGCCTTAGCCACTTGAACTACAAGCGCCAAACCTTACAAATGTTTATTAAGCATCTTTGAAGTGTCAAGTGCTAGACTTGTTCTTTAGCTAGTTCGAACCAGCCAGCCTTGGTGTATGTGGCTGGTGTCCTAACCAACTGTGCCACAGGCGTTGAGCCTCAAGTGATCCTCTTGCCTCAGCCTCCAGAGTGCTGGGACTACAGGTGCCTGCCACCATGCCTAGCTGGTTTTTCTATTTTTTTTTTGTTGTTGTTTGTTCGTTTTTTGAGACAGAGTCTCACTTTGTCACCCTCAGTAGAGTGTGGTGGGTGGCATAGCATACGGCAACCTGAAACTCTTTGGGCTCAAGCAATTTTCTTTTCTTTTTTTTTACAGTTTTGGCCAGAACTGTATATGGGGCCGGCACTCTACTCCTTCAGCCATAGGCCCTGCCCTCAAGCAATTTTCTTGTCTCAGCCTCCAGAGTAGCTGGGACTACAAGCACCTGCCACAATGCCTGGCTACTTTTAGAGATGGGGTCTGGCTTTTGCTTGGGCTGCTCTTGAACTCCTGAGTTCAAGGGATCCTCCTGCCTCAGCCTCCCAGAGTGCTAGGATAGCAGGTATGAACCACTGTGCCCAGTCCATCATACATGTTTTCTATCATTTTTCCAGGTCAGTTTTGCTAGGCCATGTTGTTCTGAGTATTTTTCCATTTTATCTAAAATTTCTATCTAAAATTTCCAATAGGCTCGGTGCCTGTGGCTCTGAAGGAAGAAAGAAACGGGGGTGTGGGGGAGGAAGAAGGAAGGAAGGAAAGAAAAAATGAATGAGTATCCTAAAAGAAGAAAAAGGAAGACTTGGCTTGGCGCCTGTAGCTCAACAGGCCAAGGCGCCAGCCACATACACCTGAGCTGGCGGGTTTGAATCCAGCCCAAGCCTGCCAATCAACAATGATGGCTGCAACCAAAATATGGCTGGGCATTATGGTGGGTGCCTATAGTCCCAGGTACTTGGGAGGCAGAGGCAGGAGACTCACTTGAGCCCAGGAATTGGAGGTTGCTGTGAGCTGTGATGTCACAGCACTCTATCCAGGGTGACAGCTTGAGGCTCTGTCTCAAAATAAATAAATAAATAAATGAAATAAAATAAAATTTCCAATAAACTATAGATAGTCATCAAAATCAACCAGGCACAATGGCTCATACGTTTAATCCTAGTGCTTTGAGAGGCTAAGGTCAGAGGATGTTTGAAGGCAGGAGTTCAAGACCAGGTGGACAGGCCGAACATGACTTTTGTATGCTGCTTTATTTTATTTGTTATTTTTCTTTGACACAGAATCTCGCTATGTCGCCCTTGGTAGAATACTGTGGCATCACAGCTAACAGCAACCTCAAACTCTTGGGTTTAAGTGATTCACTTGCCTCAGCCTCCTGCATAACTGGAACTATAGGCACCTGCCACAACGCCTGGCTATTTTTTGATTGGAGTTGTCATTGTTGTTTAGCTCACATTTATAGAGGACACTGCTATTAGCTGTCAGTAAAAGCCATTTCTGCTGGGCAAACACATTCAAAGCCTAGCTCTTGTCAAGAATTTTACAAAGTTCAGCTGGTGGCAATTCATCATTTTGGTCTTGGAGACTCTCAGAGGAATTGTTTTCTGTCTCTATATCATAATCCTTGGAAAGCGCATGCACTTCTATAGAAATTGGAGCATCTTCAGCAGTGTGAACTTCTACAGGACTCCTCTCGAGTCTGTTGGGTGACTGATTCAGGTCTGGTCACATTCTTTGTCACAAATTTCAATATTGGCAGATTTTTCTTTAGAAAAGGCAGAATGGCCTCAGTGCCTGCAGCTCAAGCGGTTAAGGTACCAGCCACATACACCAGAGCTGGCGGATTCGAATCCATTCTGGGCCTGCCAAACAACAATGACAAACTTCAACCAAAAAATAGCCAGGCTTTGTGGCAGGTGCCTGTATTCCCAGCTACTTGGGAGGCTGAGGCAAGAGAATTGCTTGAGCCCAGGAGTTTGAGGTTGCTGTGAGCTGTGACGACACGGCTCTCTACCCAGGGCGACAGCGTGAGCCTTTGTCTCAAAAAAAAAAAAAAAGATGAGGCAGAGTGCTCTATAATTCTGGACTAGAAACTAGGTACCAATTTCTGTTTCTGGCTTTGATTCCACTAGTAAATTTCGGGAAGTCATTTGACGTCTCAGTATCAGAATCATCATCCTTGTTGTCAAAATATTTTAAGTCTGGCTATCTTCATAGACCAAACAATGTAATGATGATCAGAAAAAATTCTGTTGAATGCATCTGCAATTCTGCTTATTCCAGAGGAGTCTGAATAACAAGATGGGTGTAAAGTCTTCCTTTTTATTTATTGCTTTTTTTTTTTTTGAGACAAAGCCTCAAGTTGTCACCCTGGATAGAGTGCTGTGACATCACAGCTCACAGCAACCTCCAATTCCTGGGCTCAAGCGAGTCTCCTGCCTCCGCCTCCCAAGTAGCTGGGACTACAGGGGCCAGCCACAACGCCTGGCCATTTTTAGGTTGCAGCCGTCATCGTTGCTTGGCGGGCCCAGGCTGGATTCAAACCCGCCAGCTCAGGTGTATGTGGCTGGCGCCTTGGCCCGTTGAGCCACAGGCGCCAAACCAAGTCTTCTTTTTTCTTCTTTTAGGATACTCATTCATTTTTTCTTTCCTTCCTTCCTTCTTCCTCCCCCACACCCCCGTTTCTTTCTTCCTTCCTTTCTTTTTTTTTGTTTTTGGAGACAGAGTCTTAGTATGTGGCCCCTTGGTAGAGTGTTGTGGCATCACAGCTCACAGCAAACTCAAAGTCTTGGGCTCAAGTGATTCTCTTGCCTCAACCTCCCAAGTAGGTGGACTATGGGCACCCACCACAACATAAGGCCATTTTTTGTTGCAGCTGTCATTGTTGTTTAGATGGCCTGGGCTGGGTTTGAACCTGCCAGCCTGGGTTTGATCCCACCAGCCTGGGTGTATATGTCTGGCACCGTAACCACTATGCTACAAGTGCCAAGCTCCTTTCTTTTTTTTTTTGTTTTGAGAGAGTCTCACTCTGTCATCCTGGGTAGAGTGCCCCTGGTGTCATAGCTCATAGTAACCTCAACCTCCTGGGCTCAAGCAATCCTCTTGCCTCAGACTCTGGAGTAGGTGAAACTATAGGCACTCACCACCATGCGCGACTAGTTGTTCCATTTTTAGTAGAGACAGGGACTAGCTCTTGCTCAAGCTGGTCTTGAAATCCTGCGCTCAGCCTCCTAGAGTACTAGGATTACAGGCATGAGCCACCTTGCCCAGCCCCTCCTTTCTTTCTTTCCTTCTTTTTTTAGACAGAATTTCAAGCTATAGCCCTGGGGTCACAGCTCATAGGAACCTCAAACTCTTGGGCTTAAGTGATTCTCTTGCCTCAGCCTCCCAGTAGCTAGGACTACAGGCGCCTACCACAACGCCCAGCATTTTTTTGTTGCAGTTGTCATTGTTGTTTTAGTTGGCCTGGGCCAGATTTGAACCCCCTAGCCTTGGTGTATGTGGCTCGCGCCAGAACCACTGTGCTACAAGTGCCGAGTCCAGCCCCGCCTTTCTTCTTCTTCTTTTTTTTTTTTGTGTGTGTAGTTTTTGGCTTGGGCTGGGTTTGAACCCACCACCTCCGGCATATGGAGATGGCGCCCTACTCCTTTGAGCCACAGGTGCCACCATTCTTCTTCTTCTTTTTTTTTTTTTTTTAAAGAGACAGAGTCGGCTCGGCGCCTGTGGCTCAACAGGCTAAGGTGCCAGCCAGGTACACCTGAGCTGGCGGGTTCGAATCCAGCCCGGGCCCACCAAATAACAATAATGGCTGCAACCAAACAATGGCCGGGTGTTGTGGCGGGCACCTGTAGTCCCAGCTACTTGGGAGATGGAGGCAAGAGACTCGCTTGAGCCCAGGAATTAGAGGTTGCTGTGAACTGTGATGCCACAGCACTCTACCCAGGGCAACAGCTTGAGGCTCTGTCTCAAAAAATAAATAAATAAATAAAAATAAAGAGACAGAGTCTCACTTTATCAACCTTAGTAGAGTGCCATGGCATCACACAGCTCACAGCAATCTCCGACTCCTGGGCTTAGGCCATTCTCTTGCCTCAACCTCCCAAGTAGCTGGGATTACAGGTGCCCGCCACAACGCCCAGCTAGTTTTTTTGTTTTTTGCAGTTTGACCGAGGCCAGGTTTGAACCCGCCACCTTCGGTATATGTGGCCAGCACCCTACTTGCTGAGCCGCCCGCAGGCGCCTCTCTCTCTTTTCTTTATGCTAGAATCATTTGAATTCTCATCTAGCTATTTTTTTTGTTTGTTTGTTTTGGAGATAGGGTCTTAGTTTGTCACTTTTGGTAGAGTGTTGTGGCATCATAGCTCACAGCAACCTCCATCTCCTGGGCTCAAGCAATTCTCTTGCCTCAGCCTCCCAAGTAGCTGGGACTACAGGTGCCCGCCACAACGCCCAGCTATTATTAGAGACGAGGCTCGGACTGGTCTCGCACCTGTAAGCTCAGGCAATCCACCTGCCTTGGCCTCCCAGAGTGCTAGGATTACAGGTGTGAGCCACCGTACCAGGTCCTCATCTAGCTATTTTGAACTATACAATATATTGTAAACTGGAGTCATCCTACTGATCTATCAGTATTACTTCTTCTATAAAACCATGTATTTGGCTCTGCGCTTGTGGTTCAAGCAGCTAAAACACCAGCAGCATACACCCCTTGGCGGGTTCAAATCCAGCTCAGGCCCACCAAACAACAATGATGGCTCCAACCAAAAAATAGCCAATAGCTACTTGGGAGGTGGAGGCAGGAGAATCGCTTGAGCCCAGGAGTTGAAGGTTACTGTGATCTGTGATGCCACAGCACTCTACCCAACGCGACAGCTTGAGACTCTGTCTCCAAAAAAAAAAAAAGTGTGTTTGTACCTATTAATTGATTTCATTTCATCCCCTTATTTCCTACTATTCTTCATGTTCTCTGGTAACCAATAATCTACTCTCCATCCTCATGAGATCCACTTTTAAACTCCTACAAATGAGTAAAAACATGCAATATTTATCTTTCTGCACTTGGCTTATTTCACTTTCAGTTCCGTCATGTTGCTGCATATGACAGGATTTCATTTTTCTTTTCTTTTCTTTTTTTTTTTTTTTAGAGACAGAGTCTCATTTTGTCGACCTGAGTAGAGTGCTGTGGCATCACAGCTCACAGCAACCTCCAGCTCTTGGGCTTAGGTGATTCTCTTGCCTCAGCCTCCCGAGAAGCTGGGACTGCAGGCGCCCACCACAACACTGGGTTATTTTTTTTGTTGCCATTTGTTTGGGACTTGGTTCGAACCTGCCACCCTTGGTATATAGAGCTGGCGCCCTAGTCACTGACACAGGATTTCATTCTTTCCTATAGCTGAATAATATTTTATTATGTGTATCTGCCACAGTTTCTTTTTTTTTTTTTTTTTGCAGTTGTGGCTGGGGCTGGGTTTGAACCTGCAAACCCCCCTGCCACTGCCAGCGCCCTACTCCCTGAGCCACAGGTGCCACCCAATATACCACAGTTTCTTTATCCATTCACATTCATTCATTGATAGGCACTTTAGGGTGATTCTGTATTTTTTATTTTTTTTTTTTTTGCAGTTTTTGGCCAGGGCTGGGTTTGAACCCGCCATCTCCGGCATTTTTTTTTTTTTTTTTGTGATTCTGTATTTTAATTGTTGTGAATGGTGCTGTAATAAACATGGTAGTATAGATGACACTCTGATATAATGCTTTGCTTTCCTTTGAGTAAATTCCTAATAGTGGGATTGAAGGATCATACGGTAGGCCAACTTTTTTTTTTTTTAAAGACAAGAGTCTTACTTTATTGCCCTCAGTGGAGTGTTGTGGTGTCATAGCTCACAGCAACCTCCAACTCCTGGACTCTGGCAATTCTCTTGCCTCAGCCTCCCCAGTACCTGGGACTACAAAGCCTGGCTATTTTTTTGTTGCTGTTGTTGCAGTTTGACTGGGGGTGGGTTGGAACCCGCCACCCTCAGTATATGGGGCCGGCACTCTACCCACTGAGCCACAGGTGCCGCCCGGCAGTTCAATTTTTAAGTTTTTGAGGAATCTCTTTCTGTTCTCTATAGTGGCTGTACTAATTTGCCTTCCCACCAACAGTATACAAAGGTCTTCCTTTCTCCACATTTCACCAGCCCCTGTTACTGCCAATCTTTTTTTTTTTTCTAATATATTTTTTTTTATTGAATCATAGCTGTGTACATTAGTTCAATCATGGAGTACAGTGTGCGGGCTTCATATACAATCTGAGATATTTTCATCCATCAGTTCGACATAACATTGGTGAGATTTTCTCATTTACTGTGTGAAAACATTTGTGTTCTGCATTTAGTAGTTTTCTTCTGACCCTTCAAAGATGCACCTCAAGTGTGATCTCACCCTTTATCCTCTCTGCTTTTTCGTCACTCTGCCTATCTTTTTGAAAAGAGCCATTTTTAGGTGGGGTGAGATGATATCTCATTGTAGTTTTGATTTATATTGGTCTGATAATAAGTGATGGTGAATATTTTTCCATATACCTGTTAGCTATTTGTATGTCTCATTTGAGAAAGGTCTATTCAGATCCTTTGTTCATTTTATTTTTTCCCTTGTCTATTTTTAATTCAGAGGCTCAGAGGTTTTTTTTTTCTTGCCATTGAGTTATTTAAGCTCATTATATGTTCTAGTTATTAATCTTTTGTCCGATGGGTGGTTTGCAAATATTTTCTCCCATCCCATGTATTATCTCTTCACTTCCTTTATTGTTTCCTTTGTTGCGAAGAAGTTTTTTACCTGGATGTTATCCCATTTGTCTATTTTTGCCTTAGTTGCGTATGCTTTTAAGATCTTACACAAGATGTCTTTGCTCAGGGTGGTGCTCGTAGCTTAGTGGGTAGGGCACCGGTCACATACGCTGAGGCTCGTGGGTTTGAACCCGGCCCCAGCCAGCTAAAGCAACACTGACAACTGCAACAAAAAAATAGCTGGGCACTGTGGCAGGCACCTGTAGTTCCAGCTACTTGGGAGGCTGAGGCAAGAGAATTGCTTGAGCCCAAAAGTTGAGGTTGCTGTGAGCTGTGATGCCACAGGCACCCTACCCCGGGCTACAGCCTGAGATTCTGTCTCAAAAAAAAGATATCTGTGCCCAGACCAATGCCCTAGACCATTTTCTCAATTTATTCTTCTAGTAGTTTCATAGTTTCAGGTCTTTGATTCCAGCTTTTCTTTTTTTTGAGACAGAGTCTCAACTGTCACCCTGGGTAGAGTGCTGTGGTGTCATAGCTCATAGCAAACTCCAACTTGAGCTCAAGCAATCCTCTTGCCTCAGTTTTTCTATTTTTAGTAGAGACAGGGTCTCACACTTTGCTCAGGTCTCAAACCTGTGAGCTCAAGCTATCTACCCACCTTGCCTCCCAGAGTGCTAGGATTACAAGCGTGAGCCACTGCACTAGCCTTGATTCTAGTCTTTAGCTGAGTTTAAATTTATTTTTGTGACCTATGGCTTGATTCTTGGCAGAGCCATCTGTAACAACAGACAGATTTACAAGAGAAAAGCATACACATTTATTATGTAAGTTTTACATTACATGAGAGCCTTATGAAATGAAGACCTAAAAAAGCAGGGAAACCACTGTATTTTTATGCTTAGGTTAATAAAGAATGGAGAGTGTGCAGAAGTATGAATGGACAAAGTGGGGGAATTCATCAGGCCTAGGAGTAAATTGTGTGGGGGCAGGAGGGGGAGAAGGACTGGCAAGGCCTACTCATTCAGATTGTTTTGTGTCCCTGTGTTTTCAGAGATAAGGACACTTCTTTCTTCCAGGTATAGGGAGGGTACCTCGCAAATGAAGGTCTTCTTCACAATGTCAGAAAATTCTTCTATGGATTGCTTCAAGGGAAAAGGTCAGAGAGCAACATGCCCCGTTTCTGTGTTTCATCCAATACCAAGGTGCCATTCTTGGGTAGTTTAGCGTGAACTCCATCTGTCCCACAAAGAGCCCTTCTCTGTAAACTTACCCCCACAGGCCAAGGAGGCTGAGAGGGTTAAAGAAAGAAGCTGAAAAAAATTCAGTTTTTCAGAAAAAAAAAATGAATAGAGGAGTAGGGATTTAGAAACAGAAGTCATGTCTCAGGTGGCTACAAGAGATAGTGGGCATGGTGGCTCACGCCTATAATGCTAGCATTCTGGGAGGGGGATTGCTTGACCTCTGGAGTTTGAGACCAGACTAAGCCACAGGGACACCCTGTCTCTACTAAAAATAGAAAAGCTGAGGCAGGCCGGGTGCAATGGCTCACATCTGTAAATCCCAGCACTTTGGGAGGCTGAGGTGGGCAGATTGCCTGAGCTCACAAGTTCTAGACCAGCCTGAGCTAGAATGAGACCTCCATCTCTAAAAATAGCCAGGCATTGTGCTAGGCAGCTGTAGTTCCAGCTACTTGGGAAGCTGAGGCAAGAGAATCGTTTGAGCCCAAGAGTTAGAGGTTGATGTTAGATCTGATGTCATGGCACTCCACTGAGGGTGACAAAGTGAGATCCTGTCTCAAAAACAAACAACAACAACAAAAAAAATCTGAGGCCAGAGGATCGCTTGAGCCCAAGAGGTAGAGGTTGCTGTGAGCTGTGATGATTCCAGGCACTCTACTCAGGGCAATACCTTGAGATTCTGTCTCAAAAAAAGTAAAAAAAGGGGGAGATGGTGAGATGGTGAACAGTTACCCCTGCACAGTTACCCAGATCCAGGGCTTATATACTATAGGGAAGGAATGCTAGGACTATTGAAGTCTACCTCTCTGGGGAAAAGGTAAGAATTTGCCTAAGGACAGGATTTATGGTAAATATATGTTTATTATAACAACAGGGCTTTTTTTTTTTTTACCTAAGTACTTGATTCTAGAAGAAATGAGGAGGCATAGGGCAGCGCCTGTGCCTTAGTGAGTAAGGCGCCAGCCCCATATACTGAGGTTGGTGTGTTCAAAACTGGGCCCAGCCAAACGACAACAAAAAAATAGCCAAATGTTGTGGTGGGTACTTGTAGTCCCAGCTACTGGGGAGTCTGAGGCAAGAGAATCACCTAAGCACAAGAGCTGGAGGTTGCTGTGAACTGTGATGCCACAGCACTCTATCAAGGGCAACAAAGGGAGACTCTGTCTCTAAAAAAAAAAAAAAAAAAAATGTGCAGTGCCTGTGGTTCATTGAGTAGGGCACTGGCCCCATATACCGAGGGTGGTTGGTTCAAACCCAGCCCCAGTCAAACTGCAACAAAAAAAATAGCTGGGTGCTGTAGCAGGTGCCTGTAGTCCCAGCTACTCAGGAGGCTGAGGCAAGAGAATCACCTCAGCCTAAGAGTTGGAGGTTGCTGTGAGCTGTGACACCAGGGCACTCTACCGAGGGCGACAAAAGGAGACTCTCTCATAAAAACAAAAAAACAAACAAAACAAAACAAACAGAAATGAGGAGACATTCCTGAAATGGGTGAATCACAAGTCAACATGGTAGATTAGTATCTAGGTGGAGTTCTTTTATCCCCACACTATTCCTGCCACACTTCTTTCTTTCTTTCTTTTTTTTTTTTTTTGAGACAGAGCCTCAAGCTGTCACCCTGGATAGAGTGATGTGGCATCACAGCTCACAGCAACTTCCAATTCCTGGGCTCAAGTGAGTCTCCTGCCTCTGCCTCCCGAGTAGCTGGGACTACAGGTGCCCACCACAACGCCCGGCCATTTTTTGGTTACAGCCGTCATTGTTGTTTGGGGGGCCTGGGCTGGATTCGAACCCACCAGCTCAGGTGTACCTGGCTGGCGCCTTAGCCGCTTGAGGCACAGGCACTGAGCCGAGACAGAGTCTTAAGCTGTTGCCCAGGGTAGAATGCCATCAAGTTATAGCTTACAGCAACCTCCAGCTCAGGCTCAAGTAATCCTCCTGCCTCAGTTTTTCTATTTATTTATTTATTTTTGACCCAAGTGTCAAGCTGTCATCCTGGGTAGAGTGCCCATGGCATCATATCTCACAGCAACATCAAACTCTTGGACTTAAACAATTCTCTTGCCTCAGGCTCCCAAGTAGCACGCGCCACAATACCAGACTGTTTTTTGTTGCAGTTGTCATTGTTGTTTTTAGTTGGCCCAGGCTGGGTTTGAACCCAGGCTTTGTGTATGGCCACGTGGTGCCCACTGATCTACAGGCACCACCCAGTTTTTCTTTTTTTTTGTAGAGACAGGGTCTCACTCTTGCCCAGGTTAATCTCAAACTTGGATTTGAGTGCTAAGGATTAAAGCATGAGCCACCATGTCCAGCCTTTTTCTTTTGTTTTTTTCAACAGAGCGCTACTCTGTTGCCCAGGCTAGAATGTTGCAGTCTCAACCTAGCTCTCAGCAATCTCAAATGCTTGGTTGCAAATACTCCTCCTGCCTCAGCTTCCCACAGTGCCTGGCTAATTTTTCTATTTTTATTTTTATTTATTTATTTGTATGTTTATTAATTTGGAGACAGAGTCTGAAGCTGTCACCCTGTGTAGAGGGCGATGGCATCATAGCTCACAGCACTCTCAAACTCTTGGGCTCAAATGATCCTCTTGCCTCAGATTTTCTATTTTCAGTAGAGATGGGCTCTCACTTTTGCTTGGGCTGGTCTTGAACTCCTGAGCTGAAGCAATCCACCCTCCTGGGCCTCCCAGAGTGCTAGGATTACAGGTGTGCGCCTCCCTGTCTGGTCTTTTTTTTTTTTTTTAAGAGACAGAGTCTCACTTTGTCACCCTTGGTAGAGTGCTGTAGTGTCACAGCTCACAGCAACCTTCAACTTCTGGGCTTAGGTAATTCTCTTGCCTCAGCCTCCCAAGTAGCTGGGACTACAGATGCCCGCCACAATGCCCGGCTAGTTTTTTGTTTTTTGCAGTTTGACCGAGGCTGGGTTTGGACCCGCCACCTTCAGTATATGGAGCCGGCACCCTACTCGCTGAGCCACAGGCGCCACCACCCCTCTCCCCCGTTTATTTTTTTTGAGGCAGAGTCTCACTTGGTCACCCTCAGTAGAGTGACCATCACAGCTCAACAGCCACCTCCAACTCTTGGGCTTAAGCAATTCTCTTGCCTCAGCCTCCCAAGTAGCTGAGACTACAGGTGCCGGCCACAACGCCAAGCTATTTTTAGAGATAGGGTTTTGCTCTGGCTCAGGCTGGTCTGAAACTTGTCAGCTCAGGCAATCCACCCATCTTGAGTGGTTCTAGGATTACAGGCGTGATCCTGAGCCTGGCCCCAAGGTTTATTTGTTAAACAATTTTTTCTTTATTACGTATCTTTCTTATTGTGATGCTTTCCACTAAATAGTCTATTCAGTTGTTTGTATATAGGACATCTACTGATTTTCAAATCTTGTTTTTTTTGAGACAGAGTCTCAAGCTGTCACCCTAGATAGAGCGCAGCCTCAAGCTGTCACCCTAGATAGAGTGCTGTGACATCATGGCTCACAGCAACCTCCAATTCCTGGGCTCAAGCGAGTCTCCTGCCTCTGCCTCTCAAGTAGCTGGGACCACAGGCGCCCGCCACAACACCCGGCCATTTTTGGTTGCAGCTGTCATTGTTGTTTGGTGGGCCTAGGCTGGATTCGAACCTGCCAGCTGAGGTGTATGTGGCTGGCGCCTTAGCCCGTTGAGCCACAGGCGCCGAGCCCAAATCTTGTTTTATCCTGTTTCCTCACTGAGTTTTATAGTGGTCTTTGTAGTGGCTTTTCTGTTTGTTTTTTTCCGGTAAATGATTACATGGAAGTAAGTTTTCTTCTTTCTTTCCATATGTATTTAAAGCTAAAATAACGGATGTGAGTGTATGAGGAAGAGAATCACAGACAGTGACATGAGTCTGTAGTCACAGCTAGCTACTCAGGAGGTCTTAGGTAGGAGGATCATTTGAATCTAGGAGTTTGAGGCCAGCCTGTGCAACATAGCAAGCAAAGTTCCTCCTCTAAAAAAAATGAGAAAGGCAGGAGGGAGAAACTTGGGGTGTGCCAATTGTAGGTGTAGTCTTGGAGAAGAGGATCAAGTAAGACCATCAAAGAATAGCCAATGAGGAGAGACTGGTGTCCTAGAGGTGAAGAAAGTACACCAAGAAAGAAAGAATGGTCAGTTGTTTCTAGTGATGCTGAGAAACAAAGTTATGTGATGACCAAGAGGCCAAGAAATGTACAGTAGATAGAATGAGGAGGGTGATGCTTTACTGAGGCAGGCAGGATATACAGGTATAGAGGGTAGGTTGGTGTATTTGGTACTGGGAAGATGAAAAGCTTTCCTTTTTGTTTTTTTTCAATTTTTTTTTTTTTTTTGGTAGAGACAAAGTCTCACTTCATCACCCTCGGTAGAGTGCTGTGGTGTCACACAGCTCACAGCAACCTCCAATTCCTGGGCTTAGGCGATTCTCTTGCCTCAGCCTCCCAAGTAGCTGGTACTGCAGGCGCCCGCCACAAGGTCCAGCAATTTTTCTGTTTTTGCAGTTCGACCGAGGCCAGGTTTGAACCTGCCACCTTTGTGTATGGGGCCGGTGCCCTACTCAATGAGCCACAGGCACAACCCTTCCTTTTTGTTTTCTAGAGACAGAGTCTCACTCAGTTTCCCTTGGTAGAGTGGTGTTGCATCATAGCTCACAGCAACCTCCAACTCTTGGGCTCAAGTGATTCTCTTACCTCAGGCTCCCAAGTAGCTGGGACTATAGCCATCTGCCATAACATCCGGCTACTTTTAGACACAGGGTCTGGCTCTTGCTCTTGGGTCTCGAACTCGTGAGCTCAGGCAATCCACCTACCTTGGCCTTCTAGAGTGCTAAGATTACTGGCGTGAGCCACCTTGCCCCTCCAGAGTTTTCCTTTTCTGTGCCTCTGTGCCCTATTTTTCTCCAGCCAGTTTTATTGCTCAGGTGAAATGTGAAATGAACGGAGAGTGTGTGTGTGTGTTTGTTTGTTTTTGAGACAGGGGCTCACTTTGTCACCCTCAGTACAGTTCTGAGGTGTCATAGCTCACAGCAACCTCCAACTCTTGGGTCAAGTGATTCTCTTGCCTCAGTAGGGAGGTACATACAGGTGCCTGCCACAATGCTGGGCTATTTTTAGAGATGTGGTCTTGCTCTGGCTCAGGCTGGTCTTGAACTCCTGAGCTTAAGCAATCCACCCACCTCTGTCTCCCAGAGTACTGGTATTATAGGTGTGAGCCCCCTGGCCTGGCCCCCAAACCCACTTTTTTTTTGCAGTTATTGGCCGGGGGCTGGGTTTGAACCCACCACCTCTAGCATATGGGGCTGGCGCCCTACTCCTTTGAGCCACAGGCACCGCCATCCCTAAACCCACTTTTAAAAAGGGTTTTGGCTTCACAAGTTGAATATGAAGAAAGAACATAGGAAGTGATAGTCATGTTAGTAGATAAGAAAATATAAAATTTTGCCATAGGGAATGTAAGGTGAGAGGATTAAAAAATTAGTGAGCTTGGCTCGGTGCCTGTGGCTCAACAGGCTAAGGCGCCAGCCACGTACACCTGAGCTGGCAGGTTCGAATCCAGCCTGGACCCACCAAAGAACAATGATGGCTGCAACCAAAAAAAAAAAAAAAAAATGGCCGGGCGTTGTGGTGGGCGCCTGTAATCCCAGCTACTTGGGAGGCGGAGGCAGGATACTCGCTTGAGCCCAGGAATTGAAGGTTGCTGTGAGCTGTGATGCCACGGCACTCTACCAGGGTGACAGCTTGAGGCTCTGTCTCAAAAAAAAAAAAAAAATTAGTGAGCTTTTGGCGGCACCTGTGGCTCAGTGGGTAGGGCGCCGGCCCCATATGCCAAGGGTGGTAAGTTCCAACCCAGCCCCAGCCAAACTGCAACAAAAAATAGCTGGGTATTGTGGTGGGTGCCTGTAGTCCTAGCTACTTGGGAGGCTGAGGCAAGAGAATTGCCTAGGAGTTGGAGGTTGGTGTGAGCTGTAATGCCACAGTACTCTACAGAGGGCGACAAAGTGAGACTCTGTCTCAAAAAAAAAAAAAAGAAAAGAAAGAAAAGAAAAAATTAGTGTGCTGAAAAGGCTGTCTTCAAGAAAAAACCCAAAGCAAGTTTTTGCTCTGTTTTTACACCACAGCAATCAACACAGAAGACTTCTCTGACCTATGATATGTGGAGATTTCTTCCTATCAGCAAGCAAGCAATTCTTCCACAGACAACACCTCCTCCAATTCAGTTCCAATAGTATCTACTGGGAGATAGCATCAGATCTCACAGGTCAAGGGCTTAGTCCCCCAGAGTGGCTTCATCTTCAGACATCAATGGCATGTACATTCAGGGTTCTGGAACTTCTCACTGACAGCTTCAAGTAGGGGTTCTCACAAGCACCTTTTTAGATTTGATTAATTTGCTAGAGCAGATCACAAATGGGAAAACAGTTTACTGGTTTATTATAGAGGATACAAATGCTGTTTAACCAGATGAAGAGAAACATAGGGAAAGCTCTGGAAGGGTCCCAAGCACAGGAACATCAGTCCCCACAGAGGTGGGGTGTGGCAACTTTCCAGCAAGAAGATATGTTTTCGTTCACCTCCCTGCCAGCCTCCACATGCTCATCTACCAGAAAGATTTCCAAACCCTGTCCCTTGGGCCTTTTATGGAGACTTTATTGTGACTTAAGCACAGGTAACTGTGCCAAAATGTGATCGGACAAAACAGGAATGATTTACAAGCCTTATCTGTTCTTTCTTCTCTGTGCGGTATTCCTTCCTCCAGAGTACAGGGGTAGGAGCCTCTCTGGAATGAGGGTTTTACTTATTTATTTTGGAATGAGGGTTTTATGACCCACATTTACAGTCCTGCCTTGGGCAGGTGAAAGGAGGGCAAGAGAAGGTCAGAGAGAGAGAGATTCTATCTCCTGAGGCCTAAAGTGCCCCAACATTATAACACAAGAATGCAACAAGGGATATGGGAGTTATGAACCAGGAATCACGGATGAAAACCAACATGTAGGCCAGGTGCAGTGGCTCACGCCTGTAATCCTAGCATTCTGGATGGCTGAGGTGGGTGGATCGCCTGAGTTCACAGTTCAAGACCAGCCTGAGCCAGAGCAAGACTGTGTCTCTAAAAATAGCAGACATTGTGGCAGATGCCTATAGTCCCAGTTACTTGGGAGGCTGAGACAAGAGAATGGCTTAAGCCCAAACTGAGAGTTTAAGGTTGCTGTGAGCTATGATGCCATAGCACTCTACCTTGGGTGACAAAGTGAGCCTTTGTGAAGAAAGAAAGAAAGAAAGGAAAGAAAGGAAGGAAGGAGGGAAGGAAGGGAGGGAAGAAAAGAAAGGGAAGGAAG
>CAUYON010072986.1:0-18618 GCA_963573935.1 Arctocebus calabarensis | reverse complement strand
TGGACATTTTTAGTCCTTTCATCACTGTGGAAGATAAAATTTGATAAATAGTTTCTGGGTGAGTTTACTTTTGTGGTGGAGGTTTTCGCTGCTCATTGTGCAGGATAGGTCTGAGAATTTCCTGGAGAGCTGCCTTAGTTATAGCAAATTTCTTCAGCATGTGGATGTCATTGAAGTATTTAATTTCTCCATCGTAAATGAAACTCAGTTTAGCTGGATACAGGATCCTGGGTTGAAAGTTCTTTTGTTTTAGGAGATTGAAAGTCGATGACCATTCTCCTCTAGCTTGAAAAGTTTGATCAGAGAGATCTTCAGTTATTCTAATATTCTTCCCCTTGTAGGTAATGGATTTCTTACATCTGGCTGCTTTCAGAATTTTCTCCATCATATTAACTTTCATGAACTTAATTATGATGTGCCTGGAGGATGTCTTATTTGGGTTGGGTTGTGCTGGGGTTCTGAAACTGTCTGCTGTCTGAATTTCAGAATCTCTTGGCATGCCTGGAAAGTTCTCTTTCATAATCTCATAAAGAAGAGACTCTGTGCCTTGTGATGCTCCTTCATCGTTTTCAGGTATCCCTATAAGGCGAATATTGGTTTTCTTCGAGTTATCCCAGAGCTGTCTGAGAGAATTATCCATTTTGCCTTCCATTTCTCTACCTCTTTGGAAGTTTGGGAGCATTCCAAAGCTTTGTCTTCCATGTCAGAAATCCTTTCTTCTGCTTGCTCCATTCAGTTACTGAGGGATTCTACTGTATTTCTCAGATCTTTGAGGGCTGCAGCTTCTTGTCTCAATGTGTCAAAATCTTTGTTCTTTTTGTCTTTGAATTCGTTCAGTTCTTGAGACATCTTTTGGGTCATCTTTTTGGATTACTGCTTGAAATTCTAATTCCATCTTTTCCTCCACTGTGCTGATCTTAGTTGCTATCCAGACTCTGAATTCAACTTCTGACATCTCAGCTATTTGCTTATGTAAGTGATCTTGTGCTATATCTACCTTGTCGTTCCTTGGGGGAGTTGATCTACTCTGATTATTCATATTGCCAGAGTTTTTCTGTTGATTCCGCCCCGTGATTATTTTTCACTGTTGCCTATGACCGTCCTCAGAGTTGGGGAGGTGTCTCTCCCAGATCAGACCCTGGCAGAATCACTCTCTTGTTACTGGATCTTTGTGTTTCTAATGATTTCTCAAACTCCACAGGGTGGAGATCTTAAATCCTCCTCAGCCTGCTTAGAAGGCACCTTAAATTGCTAACTTGGGCTAAGCAGAAGCTTTCCCAGGAAAGCGCTTGTGGCTGAGATCACTCCTTAAGTGGCTATCCACTTACCCAGTGTGCCCAAACCAGTCTCACCCTATGCCCCTGAGGGCTAAGGCTGCAAGGTGTCTCAGTCCCTGCCTTTAGGCCACTCAGTCACTAGATTACTCGCTCCTGCCGGATGTTTGTTCTGGATCCCTGAGGGTGGAGCTTGCCAGGGCAGTTCTCCCTCAATGGCTCCACACAGCCCACAACCAAACACTGGTAGCTCCGCCTGGCTTGGTGGCCCAGTCTGGGGCCCCAGACAACACTCAAAGACCCCTGCACTCTTGCCCAAGTTTTCCCAAGGCAGTTCAACCAAGTACCACGTCCAAAAGAAACCCGAACAGCTCACAGGCAAGGCCTTTCCAGCCTGCAGTCCCACTGTTGCCCCACCCACAGCTGCCGACAGGATCAGACCAAATGAACACACGCAATCACTTGCCCAATCTCTGCTGCTTTTGCCTTCCTCAGGGTGTCCAGAAGTCTCACGCTGTCTCCCTGTGTCCCCAAAGGGAAGTTTCTGGGTAGATCCCACCTGCCAGAGATGCCTGAAGTCCTCTCTCCCCAGTCTCACTGTTTCCAGTTGCAAGGAAGCTGTTACTCGGCCATCATCTTGCTCCACCAATTCCACATTTCAACTGAAATGTTTGCCCTGTTTTTTATAGAATTTGTACATTTCTTTGTTTTCTAAAAACTCGGTAGTGTTGACACTACATTTTTAAATTTCTTTCAAGATTGAAAGATTCTTTCTGGTTGAATTTTCTATTTTAAAACCAGTTTTGGGGGAGATATCATTGACAATACACATAATAATTTAAACCACCTAGTCATTCCACAAAAATAATTAATTTCATACCCAAGGCTTTGTATGTTTTGCTGTCAACTTGGCAGAACTTCCTTTAATTTCCCTTATATTAAGGGGTAAACATGTCAATCTGGGGAATGTGGGTTCTAGTTGCATTCTTTTTTTTTTCTTTTTTTGCAGTTTTTGACCAGGGCCGGGCTTGAACCTGCCACCTGCGGTATATGGGACAGGTGCCCTACACCTTTGAGCCACAAGCATCGCCTCTAGTTGCATTCTATAGCAACACCTATAGAAGTAGGCTAGACTACCTTGCGGATACAAGGCTAATGCAGAGGTGTTAATAAATGCCTCTGCAGCTCTCACAGGAAGATATTTTGAAATT
The DNA here is from genome assembly GCA_963573935.1 of Arctocebus calabarensis. NCBI lineage: Eukaryota > Metazoa > Chordata > Mammalia > Primates > Lorisidae > Arctocebus > Arctocebus calabarensis. Next base: position 16,133 of record CAUYON010072986.1, on the reverse strand, counting down.
AGGTAAAAACAAGAGACTAAAGTCCTTAGGTTATTGAAGCAAGGTTACTTTTTTTAAAAATAATTTTATTAAATCATAATTGTGTACATTAGTGCAATCATGGGGCACAATTGCTGACTTCATATACAATCTGAAATATTTTGGTCAAACTGTTAAACATAGCCTTCATGGCATTTTCTTAATCACTATATGAGGACATTGATATTCTACATTTAATAAGTTTCACCAGTACCCTGCTAAGATGCCATAGGTGTGATCCCACCAATTGCCCTCCCTTCACCCATCCACCCCCCTCCCCTCCCCGAAGAAGGGTTACTTTTGATATACACTGTTTAGTGCTTTATCTTCTAAGTTTATTCCTCATGGCCATTTTTGTTTTTTAATAGGTAGAGCAGCGGTTCTCAACCTGTGGGTCACAACCCACAAGAACTGTATTAAAGGGGAGTGGCATGAATATGTGCTGTTTCATATATGTATACAAATACTATATGTATATATGTATATGATCTGTATTAAACAAATTGTATTTATAACCTCGGTACACACAAAATATTTGTTGTTTTTATAAATGACATTGTTTCAGTAAGATTAAGCAGGTTATCCACACCAATCAGAAGCTTTGTTGATAGTTGTATACACATAGCTCCAGGCTAAAGGGATTTTTTTTTTTTTGCAATTTTTGACCAGGGCTGGGTTTGAACCCACCACCTCTGGCATATGGAGCCAGCGCTCTACACCTTTGAGCCACAGGCGCTGCCTGGGATTTCTGTTTTTTTGAGACAGTCTCACTTTGTTGCCCTCAGTAGAGTGGCATCACAGCTCACAGCAACCTCAAACTCTTGGGCTCAAGTGATTCTCTTGCCTCAGCCTCTCAAGTAGCTAGGACTACAGGCGCCCACACAACACCCGGCTATTTCTCAAGACAGGTTCTCACTCTGACTCAGGCTAGTCTTCTGAGTTCAGGAAATTCACCCACTTTGGCTTCCCAGAGTGCTGGGATTACATGCATGAGCCACTGTGCCTGGGCAGGATTTCTGGTTAAAGAAAAATTGGGAGCTACTGTGCAAGGTGCTTAGGAAACATTTCTTTATAAATGTATTTGGGAATTGACATTTCACCATATAAAAATGTCTTCTAAAAAATTCAGTCCACAGTTCCCTATTTATAATTCTTAAATCTGAAAAGCTCTCAACACATCAAAAGTTACACCCTAAGTTTGGCACCAAAGCTTATTTGTAGCAAAACCTAAGACTCAGTTGTGTCATGGCATTCCTACCAACATGTCTGCTATGTGCTGATATTTTGCTGCTATTTTTGTTCTTTTGTAACCACAAAAAACGTCAAGTAGAGTCAAAGATACCCTCGTGGGTAATAGTGAGAAGACAAAAAGAAACACAGCATCATCATTAACAATACCAGAGTGATATTACTACAGAAGCTTGATCCTGGTGTGTAATCATGGAGTGCAGCATAACCATACATGACATAAAGAAATTAAAGTTAAATTTTATAGTGATGATGAACAGGTATTAAGGAAAGGAAGAAAACACTGCATAGGAGAAAAACTAAAGATCTTCACCAGGGGGTAGATTGAATGGATTCAACAAGAAGTGTGTGTGTAACTAGATATATCTACAATATAACCAAAAGAACTGAACCTTGCAGGTAGTCATACAATATCATTAGCTTGGCTCCGAAAACTTGAGCATCATTGTGTAAAATAATGTGAAAAACCAAATGGATCAAGAAGCACTGGAAAATCATATAGCTACATTTGATAAAACCTTAGTCCTGAGCAATGCTGATGGAACAGCTCTTTCCTGGTGCTACATTAATGTCTGGAAAGACACTAACAATGCTAAGGAGTGAGCACCACAGGCTTTGGGGAAGTGGCTAACTTCTCAAGGTGTGCCACAGTTGCTGGTCACATCAGATAAAACCGGCAGTGATTGGAAAGAGCATCCTCCAAAATGTTTGACAGATGTACATCATTTACCTGGGGCTTACTATGCAAACAAACGTGAGTAACCAGATAAATGCTGACTGGTCAGTAACTATTCCATGGCAGCAGCATAACTTCATTGCAGTGCATGGACTTTGGCTTACAGTGATGTCTGGAACCAAACCTACAGATACGACTTGGAAGGATTTCATATCACTTATAAGAATACCTTATGCAAAAAGTTCATCAGCTAAATAAAGCTGCCATCAAAGAAATGTTTCATTCATGCTGATAGTGTTGTTCTTGTTGTGCACATTTAAATGGAGAAACCAGGGAAATGGTTTTAAACATAGGTAATCTTAAGGGTAATAGTGAAGATGAAGAGGAAATTGTAAATACATCTAGAAAAAAATCACTAGAATTGTGACAATATGTGATCAGTTGATGGTGGGCCTGGAACCATGCACATTGGTCAGTAAATGTGAGTTTATGGCAGTTTTCATAATTAACGAGGGCCTGCTTAGAAACTCAAAATAATGAGCATTATGACACAGGAGAGAGTCCTTTAGAGAGCACCAGTTAGAATGCTGGCTTAATCCTATATACTGGCATCCAATGTCTACCTCCCTCCTGCTGCTGGGACTGGCATGGAGCTTCCTCTCCGCTAGGATATACAAGAACCAAGGGTTATAGATGTTCGAGGCTTGTGGACATATTTAGCTGAATTCAAACCTGTATATACAGATTTATAAAATGTTTTCCTTAGAAAAAGACTACCAGAGTATTTACAAACTATATTATTTACTGGCCTATTATTTAATAAACTACACATTATTTGTCCTAATTAGTGTTGCACACATTTCACAGTAGAAATATGAATGTTTGATTCTAGTGTGTTGCCTTAGAGCCTGCCAGGACTGTTATGTAATGTACAGTACATACATATGCATTGCCTTTCAAAAAATCTGAAAAACCCTGAAATCTAAAACTCATCAGACCCCGAAGATTTAGATTATAGATTGTGAACCTAATTTTACTCAAAGAGCAACTAATGCACTTGTAGGAAACCATTTCCTTGTTCCAGGTTAAGCTCCTTTTTGAAGAATTTCTAATGCCTTTTACACTTGAGAATGTAGATCTTTAACAAAAGCAGCTACTCTGTCTTTCCCTCATAGGATAAAGACCAATGTTACAGTCTGGCACTGATATAAAAACAGAACTTACATTTTAAGCAGCAACACTAAAGGAGTTTAATCCTATCTGGTAGCCAGTACTTCTGGACTATCACACTCTCGGGGCCTTTACAAGGTTATATGAAGAATCAGCTTCATCATTAGGAGCAGTTATTCATTGTGAAAACAGAGAAGGGCCCAGACCATCTGGCTTCCTGAGCTCCTGTGTTTATGTTTCAGTCTTCATGGATTCCTAGTCTCAGACGGGGCTGTCACTTCTGGCTGCTCTCAGGGTGCCTGCCATAGCATCCTCATTAACGTGCCAAGGCTTGGAAGCTTGTTTGGTTGTCTAAGATAAGAATAAACGATCCAGGAGAGCTTGAACTTCAGACATCGGCTTTGGCTATTCAGAGGCCCTCTTCCTTCCTTCCTGCTCCTCAGCTGGCTGACTTAATAACTGAGGGACCAGGTAAATAATAAATAATCCCTGGAGGGGTAAGGCACCATTGCATTTTATTCTTATTTTGTTTCCAAAAGCATCGAGGGCGGAAATAGAGATTATCTCCTGGACATTTTTTTCTGGAGAAACACGAATCCACCTCTTTGGAAAGGCCAACTGAAAACATCAGGAGAACACATACCAGTAGCAGAGCTAACATTTTGGGTGTGTTTTAATATTCTCCAAATTGCTTATGTAGAAGGAAAATAAACTAACATTTATAGAAGGATTGTAATATGCTACTTGGTTTATACACTTCCTTTAATCAAACACTGAGGCTGGTATTAGTCCCCCCTCCCTTTTTTTTTTTTTGCAGTTTTTGGCTGGGGCTGGGTTTGAACCTGCCACCTCCGGTATATGGGGCCGGCGCCCCACTCCTTTGAGCCACAGGTACCACCCTATTGACAGATGAGGACTGGGGTTAAGTAATTTACCAAACCTCTCAGAGGTATCAAGAGATAGAAACTATCTGAAACAGATCTATCTGAAACCCATTCTCTCAAAATTTTTTACTTTATTACAAATCACTGTATCAATACAGGTTTTCTATAACAAGTCAAATAACACAGATATGCTAATGTTTCCGCCCCTGTCCTAATTCTCCCCTTGCAATAACAAATTTTAATAGCTGAGGTGCTGTCCTGCAACTTCTTTCTCCAAACCATATGATCAGGTATAAATGGCTTATTACAAAAGTTTTGAGATAAGCAAAAATCAACAAACATAAAATCTGTGCAGATGGAAACAAATGAAGCCCTCCTGATAAGGTGAGCAAGTTGAACAGGTAAAACAGAAACGATGCTGTTGACTTGTGTTTCTTGGAAGTGAAATAATGGGCCATTAACAGTCTGTCTCAAAACTTTTGTAGAAATTCATGTATACATGTATAAAGATTTCCTTATTTTTTCCCAAATATCATTCCATTAACATAACTCGGCAACTTTTCTCACCTATGAATATATCAGACAGCTTTTCCAGTCCACATAGGTAACTGTAACTCATTTTTAAAAATTGCATGATACATTCTATATTATAGATAAGCCACGATTTATTCAGTACTCTTTAATAAAGGTCAAATTGTCTTTAGGTTTTTGTTATTACAAGTAAAGCTATAGTAAACTTTCTTGATCATATATTCTTATAGGAACCTTGATTTCCAAGGATAAATGAACAAAAGTGACATTACTGAATGTAACTTCTATTTGTGTTTATTTATTTCTTATTTATTTATATTTGAGACAGAGTGTCACTATGTCACCCTCGGTAGAGTGGTAGCATCACAGCTCACAGCAACTTCAAACTTTTGGGGCTTAAGTGATTCTCTTGCCTCAGTCTCCCAAGTTGCTGGGACCACAGGTGCCTGCCACAATGCCTGGGGTTTTTTTGTTGCAGTTGTCATTGTTGTTTGGCAGCCCAGGCCTGGTTTGAACCCGCCTGCCTCAGTGTATGTGGCCAGTGCCCTAACCACTGAGCCACAGGCACCGAGCCAGATTCTATAATTCTAATTCCTAAATGTTGGTAATTTCCTATGATATTAGTATGAATCAATATCCATGGAAAAGTGGAATGATCATAAAATTTGGAGTTATGTCTTGAATTCAAGCCCCAACCTACAAGCTCTATCATCATCAGACAAGCCCTGTGATTCCTGTGGGCCTCTTTCCCTGTCTATAAATCTGACAAAATAAGCCTGATAGGATTGTCACAAGACTCAAGTGAGAGGATATTTATGAAATAACTTGTAAACTCTAAAGCTCTAAAAGTGTTAAATATATGTAGCATAGTATTCTTACTAAATATAAGCCACTGGTTTCCATTTCTTTGCTCAATTTAAACTTCCCCAATCAAATATTTGAATCCATCATTCCACAAGTATTTACAGAGGATCTCCTGCTTTAGGCACCAGAGACATGTTAGTGAGCAGGACATGGGAAGTCACTGAACGATATGACATGTTCTTTTAATATCTGTATCAAAGAGAAATCTGGGCATATAAATATTCTAACAAGGGTCCATAATAGGCACATAAGCTATATTCAATATAGCAGAGAAATGAATTCAATAAATATGTAGAGAACCCACAAGTAAGGTGTTATTTGTCAGGATTCCAGTGGCATGTGATGAAACTGACTCAAAGTATTTTAAGCTACAATGGGACAGCTCAATGTTACTAGGAACTGTGAGATGGATCCAGGACATGGTCTCTGCATGTGTTGGCACAGAGCTGAATACTGTGGTCATGGAGAGCAGCAGGAACAGAAGGCAGGAGAAGGAAAAGGATGAGAACAATGGGAGAATAAGAACTATACCACATGAGCGCCTGAAAGACTCACAGGTGGCTTAGGGAAGTGCCACTTCCAACAGAGAGGGGCACTTTGGTGGGAAGAGGCAGGAGGTGTCAGAATCACTGGCTGGGGGAGAAGCCACAAAGCTCCGGGCTAGTCGGGCTAGTAGTGGGAGCCCACTCAGTCAGGGTAGGACTGTAGTTAGGGGAGGCCTCGCTACACTGGACATCACTGTAATAGAGGAGGGTGCCCTCCAGCTGAGATTCCACAAAAACTATCTCCCCAGACCTATAACAGGATTTACTTGCTAACTGTTGATTTAGAAAAATCCAACTCATTCAAACACAAAAGATAAAAGTGTACTCAACATCCAATCAGGTACAATAAGAAAAACATCCATAAAAGGTACTTCCAGAAAAAAAAACAAACTGAAAAGGAATAACAAAACACTCCCTGCAGAAAGAAAACTCATCAGAAAAACAGTGCCACAAAGCAGAAGAAAATTTTAACCCAATATTCTATTATGAATTTTTAAAAAATGTAATGAAGCACTGGCAGCTATGCAGGAACATGACAAAGCAGAAATAACTCAAGGAAAGGACAGTCAGGCACTAGAAGGTGACAGACCACAGGAGGGCACAAAACAGGAACTGGAAGATTTAAAATTTTTCTTAAGAAATATAAAAAAATACAAAAATACTGCAGAACTGAGTACCAAAAGTACAAGAAACACAACAAAAAGAGGCACTGCTGTAGGGAACACTGTGGAAGATACAAAGAGTAGAATTTTTAAAAGTGAAGAAGATAAATAGAAACTGAAAATCAATAGAGGAAGTAACAGAAAAGGGGGCAAATAAAATCACACAAATATAAAGTTAGAATCCTTGTAGAATAAACCAAAGCCAAGGACTAGAACAAATTTTAAAATATGGTTCAGTTTTTTTGTTTGTGTATGTGTGAGGTGTTTTTTGTTTTTTTTTTTTTTGAGACAGAGTCTCACTTTGTCATCCTGGGTATTGTCATGGCATCATCATAGCTCACAGCAACCTCAAACTCTCAACCTCAAGTGATCCTCTTGCCTCAGCCTCCCAAGTAGCAGAAACTACACCCAGCTATTTTTCAGAGACAGGGTCTCACTGTTGGCTCAGGCTGGTTTCAGACTCCTTAAGCACTCCAAATGCCTCGGCCTCCCAAAGTGCTAGGATTACAGGTGTGAAAATATGGTTCAGATTTAAGTGGGGTTTGGAACTGAGACTTTGGTCCAGAACACAGATCTTGATTTAAGACCTCAGAGGGAAAGGAAAGCCTGGAGATCATCTCAAGGCTGTAGAGCCAGGTCAGAGGTGCTCTTTGTCCATGGGATGCCTCCTCCCGGGAGTCTCTAAGGGGAAGGAGGAACAGGGGTGGGAGGAGGCAGCACTGTCCTCTCACATCCCGGTTCAGCCCAGTTTCCATTACCTGCAGAGGTGGAGTGTGGAATGAAGTAAGTAAATAAATATGTAGCTCAGGAAAAGCTCCATTATCAACCAGAGTGAGTAAATAAATACATAGCTCAGGAAAAGCTCCATTATCAACCAGAGATCTCTAAATAGTAGAGATTAACATCCATGATTGAGCTATATCTATCACTTAGCTTTATCAAATCTCAACATTTTACTGTATGCTTTTAAGGAAATAATAATTTTACAGATATAGTTGAAACCTATACTTTGTTTCACATGCTTTCAAACTTTATATAAATGGCACCACATTGAATATTTTGATATACAATTTGCTTTTGTTTTTGCAAACCATGTTTCTGAGATTAATCCTGGTCAATACACATGGCTCTGCTTCTTTTTACCTATGGCAGAGTATTCCGTAGCATGACTGGACAAATGCATTTACATACTTTAATTGACAGACCTTTGGAAAAGGCCTAACAGGTTTTTTTTTGTTTGTTTGTTTGTTTGAGACAGAGTCTCACTATGTCACCCTCAGTAGAGTTCAATAGCATCACAGCTCACAGCAACCTCCAACCCATGGGCTTAAGTGATTCTTTTGCCTCAGCCTCCCAAGTAGCTGGGACTACAGGCACCCACCACAATACCCAGCTATTTTGCTGTTATATTTGTAGTTGTCATTGTGGTTTGGCAGGCCGGGCTGGGTTCAAACCTGCCAGCTCCCATGTATGTAGCTGGCATCCTAGCCGCTGAGCTATAGGCACTGAGCGAGGCCTAACAGTTTTTTAAAATAAAACTAAAACATATATCTACCTTGTGGCTCCACAATTCCACTCTTAGGTGTATATGCAAAAGAAATGAATGCGCATGCTCACAAAAGACTGTTTTGTGGACATACAAGCATACTCACAGTGCCTTTATTCATAATAGCTAAAAACTAAAAAACAATAAACTGTGGCATATCCATACAATGGAATATGAATCATAAAAAGGAACAGGGCAGCACCTGTGGCTCAAAGGAGTAAGTCGCTGGCCCCACATATATTGGAGGTGGCAGGTTCAAACCCAGTCCCCGCCCAAAACTACAAAAAAAAAAAAAGTTTCTTATACCCTCAATGAATCCCCAACAATAAATTAAAAAACAAACAACAACAAAAAAAAAACGAAAGAAATTTCTTGAGTGGCTCCTGTGGCTCAGGCAGTAGGGCACCAACCCCATATGCTGAGGGTGGCGGGTTCAAGCCCTGACCCTAGCCAAACTGCAACAACAACAAAAATAAAATAAAATAAAAATAAAAAAGTTAAAAAAAAAAAAAGGAACAAGGTTCTAAACAATTAATACATGCAACAACATGGATGAAATATAAAAACACTATGCTAGGGTGGCACCTGTATCTCATTGAGTAGGGCGCTGGCCCCATATACTGAAGGTGGCCAGTTCAAACCCGGCCTCGGCCGAACTGCAAGAAACAGAAAAATAGTCGGGCGTTGTGGTAGGCGCCTGTAGTGCCAACTACTCGGGAGGCTGAGGCAAGAGAATCCCTTAAGCCCAGGAGCTGGAGGTTGCTGTGAGCTGTGTGACACCACGGCACTCTACCGAGGGCGAGAAAGTAAGACTCTGTCTCTACAAAAACAATCAAACAAGCAAACAAAAAAACACTGTGCTAAGTGAAACAAGCCTTACACAAAATAGACCATATGTATTGTTCCATATATACATGTGTAATTCTATACGGTAAAAGAACAATCTATGGTAGAAGAAAAACAGAACAGTGGTTACCTCTAGGGAGGTAGAAATAGGAATTAACAGGGAAAGGAAACCTTCTGGGGGTGATGATAACATCTATGACTTAACAAAAGTTTGGGTTACACAAAACTATCAAGAGTATACAGGTCATTATGAAAATTTTAAGATACTCAGAAATCAAGAAACATAAGAAGTCTGTGCAGACAGACACAAATGAAGGCCTCCCTGCAACACTAATAAACCAAGTAAGTTAGAACTTGCATAAGGTGAATCAGAAAGCATAGTACCGGCTCAGTGCCTGTGGCTCAGCAGCTAGTGTGCCAGCCATGTATACGGGAGCTGGCAGGTTCAAATCCAGCCCGGGCCTGCCAAACAACAATGACAACTACAACCAAAAAATAGCCAGGTGTTGTGGCGGGCACCTGTAGTCCCAGCTACTTGGGAGGCTGAAGCAAGAGAATTGCGTAAGCCCAGGAGTTTGAGGTTGCTGTGAGCTGTCACACTATGGCATTCTATCCAGAGCGACAGCTTGAGACTCTGTCTCAAAAAAAAGAAAAAGAAAAAAGAAAAAAAGAAAGGGTGTGATCAACTGTGTTTCTTGGAAGTGAAACAACAGACCATACATAGTCTATCTCAAAACTTTCGTAGTGACCCACAAATACGATTTATACTTTTCATTAAAAATAAATTTTACCTCAGCTCAGCGCCTGTGGCTAAACGGGCTAAGGCGCCAGCCACGTACACCTGAGCTGGTGGGTTCGAATCCAGCCCGGGCCCACCAAACAACAATGACGGCTGCAACCAAAAAATGGCCAGGCATTGTGGTGGGCACCTGTAGTCCCAGCTACTTGGGAGGCGGAGACAAGAGACTCGCTTGAGCCCAGGAATTGGAGGTTGCTGTGAGTTGTGATGCCACAGCACCCTATCCAAGGTGACAGCTTGAGGCTCTGTCTCAAAAAAAAAAAAAGAAAAAAGAAGAGAAAAGAAAAGAAATAGACAGAATCTCTGCTCTATGGGGTTTACAACCAAGTGCACAGACAGTTGTTAATCAAATAATCACAGTACTAAATATTTGCTTGCAAATGTGATAATTTGAGGAAAGACTCACTGCTAAGAAAAAATGACAAGGATACTGCTTTAAACTGGAGAGTCACATCAGGCTTTTCAACATAAGTGAATGTCAAGCCAACATCTAAAACTTAAACAGGAAATGCCAGTTGAAAAGGAAAGCATGTGGGGATATCTTGGAAAAGAGAATATTCTGGAAAGAGACTATTTGTATGAAAGTCTGGGGCATTTACTTGGCTTATTGCAGCCAGTATGCCTGGAATTCATCAGGCAAAGGAAAAGGGGGCACAAAATGAGATTCAGGAGGAGGGCAGGAGCCAACTCAAGTAGGAACTGAGATGTGTGGGCCACATCAAGAATGTGGGGTAGCAGAAATGTCAAAGCAGGCTAGAGCAGGATTCAGGAGATGAAAGACAGTGGCTTGAACCTGCACAGGGCAAAGAAATGGCGTGCACTACTGTGTGAGATTTGAAACCTGAAATCCACAATACTAGATGATGGCCTGGGATAAGGGCAAGAGAGATGCTGAGGAAGATTCCCTGTTTCCACAGTTGGCTGAGCGAATGAAAATCATGACAGTAAGTGCTTGGCGTGTCATGGGGTTTAATCCAGCTGCACTTATGGTCTAGAAGAGGAACAAATGCATCCGCATAGCTACTGACTGCTTGCCCCACAACAAACACTTTTTTTTTTTGAGATAGAGCCTCAAGCTGTCACCCTGGATAGAGTGCTGTCACATCACAGCTCACAGCAACCTCCAATTCCTGGGCTCAAGCGAGTCTCTTGCCTCTGCCTCCCAAGTAGCTGGGACTACAGGCGCCCGCCACAACGCCCAGCCATTTTTTGGTTGCAGCCGTCATTGTTGTTTGGCGGGTCGGGCTGGATTCAAACCCGCCAGCTCAGTGTACGTTTTGGTGCCTTAGCCGCTTGAGCCACAGGCGCCGACACAACAAACATCTTGACCCTGTACAAACCCCATGTATCCAAGAGGAAACACCCATGCCCTGAATATAAAATGAGGAGGTGAGAGGCCAAGCAGCCACCTGACAGGTAAGAAAGATGGGCTTTTCATCTCAGGATCCTCGTCTACACTAGCATGATCTGTCCTGAACACCTGACATGTCCTGTGGCCTGTGATCTCTCCTGTCTCATCCGAGCTCCCCTTATATGTCATGCCCACCCCTTATCTCGATATTCTGATTGTTTCCTGACCCTGATGCTGGGCAGTCTCTCCCATAAGGTAGCATCTGCAGTGAACTTTTCAAATCATATGTCACTATTCGGGCAGTACAGAGCTTGAGAACACTGAAGGAGGAACATGGTCTTAGATCTACCTTACAATAATCCCAAAGTACAAGCTGTTATTATTCCTCTTTTGTGGAGGGTGCCACTCAAGTTCTAAGTGGCTAAGGAACTTAAGGGGTGAAGGAATAAGGATGATCAAACATTAGCAAAGAAAGGAGTCAGAATTTGAAATTGGAGCTCCCACGTGACTTCATAGTGTGGAATATTGAAATATCTAAATTATTTCAAAATAAAAAGTTCTGGGCGATGCCTGTGGCTCAGTGAGTAGGGCGCTGGCACCATATGCCGAGGGTGGCGGGTTCAAACCCTGCCCTGGCCGAACTGCAACAAAAAAATAGCCGGGCGTTGTGGTGGGCGCCTGTAGTCCCAGCTACTCGGGAGGCTGAGACAAGAGAATCGCCTAAGCCCAGGAGCTGGAGGTTGCTGTGAGCTGTGACACTACAGCACTCTACCAAGGGCCATAAAGTGAGACTCTGTTCCCGCACAAAGAGACGCACATGTGCACACGCACATACCTTAAAGGCTCCCTTTGGTTGGATGGAGCCTTCTGGAACAGACTGAGAGGCAAAGAGAGGGCCAAACTGCTTTCTCTAACAAATCCACAGGCATTCTTAGGACAGGAGAGGAAGTCGAAGAGGAGACAAGAACTCAGTTACGCGGCTCTTCGTGGAGAAGTTCTGAGGGGGGAGTGGCTGAGGGACTTTTAAGACAGGGGCCAAGGTTTCAAGTTGTTTGTTGGGCCATTCTGTGCTGCTATGTACCCACTCCCTGGAGTCTACGTGTGCTCGGGGCAGCCTTGTGGTGGGGATGGGATGGGAACAAAGAGTCAGAGTGATGCGTCCCCGTCACACAGGATGGCAAAGCAGCAACACTAACGCTGTGAGGGACATAAAACAGCAGAGAAGAAAGGGAAGTCGGGGGCAGCGCCTGTGGCTCAAAGGAGGAGGGCACTGGCCCGATAAGCCGGAGGTGGTGGGTTCAAACCCAGCCCCCACCAAAAACTGCAAAAAAAAAAAAAAGAAAGAAAGAAAAGGAAGTCGGCTGCAGCAGGAATTCAAAGACAGAGGCAACTAGGCAATGTGTAGGTGCCATAGGGAATTCCAGAGGTTTGACAATTAAGTTTGTGAACTCGTCCTGGAAAAAGTGCTACATACCTCATCACTGATGAAGGTATGAATATCATTAGTCACTTTCAAAGGACTCCCAGTGGGAAGGTAGGCAACGACACCAGTGCCTAGTCCACCTTTCAAAGCAATTTTGGAACTCTTTCTGCAATAGCCATTAGAGCTGCTGTTGTATTGACCTTCATGTGCTAGATGTCATCAAAATGTCTTCCTTTCAACATTGCCTTTATCTCTGCACAAAGAAAAAAGTCACAGGGGAACTACATCAGGTGAGTAGGGAGGGTATTCAAATACAGTTGTTTGTTTACTGACTAAAAACTCCCTCACAGCAAGGCTGTGTGAACCGCTACATTGTCACCATGAGTTGTTGGTGAAAAGTTCAGGTTGTTTGCATCTAAGTTTTTCACACAGGCTTTTGACACTTCTAAATGGTAAATTTGGTTGACTGTCCAGTTGATACAAACTAATAATGAATAATCCCTCTGATATCACAAAAGGTTAATAACATCATTTTGACTCTTGATTTGGGCTCACTGAACATTTCTGATCTTGGAGAATTGGCTGATTCCCACTGTGCACCCTGACGCCTTGATTCAAGGTTATCCATGCTTCATCACCAGTGATAACATGGCCCAAGACATCATCTTGCTTCTCCAAAAGGTCTTGGCAAACTTCAACTCTCCTTTTCTTTTGTTCATCAGTGAGCTCCTTCAGGACCATTTTTGCACACATCTTTCTCACGCCAAGATTTTCAGTTAAGATTTTCCTGTTTCCCTATCAATGTTGACTTGGTCTGCTATGCTTCTCACAGTCAGCTGATGATTTTGACACACAATTTAACACATTTTTGCAAGGTTTTCATCAATTCTGCTGTTACTGGCTACCCTGACCTCTCTTCATCAGTGATGACGTGATCATTCTTCATCAGTGATTCTTTCCCCTCAGAAAAAGGTTTAATCCATTTATACATTGCTGTTTTCTTCATGGCATTATGCCCATGAACTTGGACTAAGATGTTCCTGATTTTGCTTCCACTCTTGCCAAGTTTGACAAGAAATTTAATGTTTGTTCATTGCTCTAATTCAAGTTCCAACATTCTTGGGACAGCACACAAAAACACACAGCAATAATGAACACCACTCAGTAAGACACCACCACATGTGTCATGAACACGATGGTGAGACACCGATAGACCAGGGTTATGAAACCTTACAAAGCTGTTTGTACAGTGCTCCCAACGTGAGTGCACGGTGGCAAGTTCACAAACTTAAATGTCAGAACTTTGTGGTGTACTTGTGGTATATTTGAATTAAAGTTTATTTTATGCTTTGCCTTTTAAACAAATCTTTCTCCCCCTCCTTTTCTTTCATCTTCGCCCACCCCCAACATCTAGCTTCCATTTGCCTGCCTTGTCCTCAGCTGCTACTAATAGTTAACTACTGTTGTTGTTGTTATCGTTTTGTGATAGAGTCTCGCTTTGTTGCCCTTGGTGGAGTGCCATGGCATTACAGCTCACAGCAAACTTAAGTTGGGCTTAAGCGATTCTCTCACCTCAGCCTCCCAAGTAGCTGAGACTACAGGTGTTTGCCACAATGCCTGGCTATTTTTTGGTTGCAGTTGTCATCGTAGTTTAGCAGGTTTGGGCCAGGCTCAAATCCACCAGTTTTGGTGTATGTGGCTAGCTCCCTGCTCACTGAGCTATGGTGCCGAGCCTTTTTTTTGAGCTCAGAGTCTCAAGCTGTCACCCTGGGTAGAGGGCCATGGTTTCATAGCTCACAGAAATCTCCATCTCAGGCTCAAGATAGCCTCTTGCCTCGGTTTTTCTATTTTTAGTAGAGATAGGGGGAGGGTCTTTCTTTTGCTCAGGCTTGTCTCAAACTCATGAGCTCAAGCAGTCCATCTGCCTCGGCCTCCGGAGTGCTAGGATTATAGGAGTGAGCCACCATGCCTGGCCACTGCTGTTAATTATTATAGTTTCTTATGTATCATTCTAGAAATTTTAAAATGCATCTTTTTCTATTTCAGGTTAATGTGAAGTTACAAACAACCAAGTCACAATATTTGAATTTGTCAGGTAGAGTCTCTCTGGCAGTTATGTCACATACCCAAAAGGTGTGCCCTATATGCTTGAAATGCATTTATAATCAAATATGAGTATATATCGTCCTTCCATTTAATTTTGCACAATTGGAAGAATACGTTAATTATCTGCCTCTTTTTCTGCTTCTTTTTTTTTTTTTTTTTGAGACACAGTCTTATTCTGCTGCTCTGGATAAATTGTAGCAACCTCACACTTCTAAGCTCAAGTGATTCTCCTGCCTCACCCTCCTCAATATCTGGAACTACAGGCATGGGACATCATACCTGGGTAATTTAAAAACTTTATTCATAGAGATAGGGTCTTACTGTGTGGCTCAGACTGCTCTCACACTCCTGGGCTCAAGTGATCCTCTCAATTTGGCTTTCTGCATTGCTAGGATTACCTATATGAGGCACCGCACCTGGCCCAGGATGTTTTTTAACCAGACCTCACTGTTGGATATTTATGCTGATTCTAGTGGAATTGCAGTGTGAAGTCCATTTACATTATTTATTTTGATAGATATTACTAAATTGTCCTACTTAGGAGAATTTTACTTCATTTTTAAATGATAAGTTGAGCCTAGTAAATTGAAGATTTCAAGGGCAAGCAGCATGGAAAACCTGATTTGTGCAAGGTCTTTTTTTTTTTTTTTTTTTTTTGAGACAGAGCCTCAAGCTATCACACTGGATAGAGTGCTGTAGCGTCACAGCTCGCAGCAACCTCCAATTCCTGGCCTCAAGCGAGTCTCCTGCCTCTGCCTCCCAAGTAGCTGGGACCACAGGCGCCCGCCACAATGCCCGGCCATTTTTTGGTTGCAACTGTCATTGTTGCTTGGCGGGTCCGGGCTGGATTCGAACCCGCCAGCTCAGATGTACATGGCTGGCGTCTTAGCCTGTTGAGCCACAGGCGCCAAGCCTTTTTTTTAAATTTTTAATTAATTAATTAATTTTTTTAGAGATAGAGACTCACTTTGTCGCCCTGGGTAGAGTGCTGTCACATCATAGCTCACAGCAATCTCCTGCTTTTGGGCTTAGGTGATTCTCTTGCCTCAGCCTTCCAAGTAACTGGGACTAGAGGCACCTGCAACAATGCCCGGCTATTTTTTGTTGCAGTTTGGCCGGGGCTGGGTTCGTAACCTGCTACCCTTGGTATATGGGGCCGGTGTCCTACTCTCTGAGCGGTGCTGCCTGCCAGCCTGGGTATATGTGGTCAGCACCACTACGCACTGAACTATGGCTGCTGCCCCAGCTAATTTTTCTATTTTTCTTTTTTATTTAATTAATTAATTAATTAGTTTTTTTGAGACAGAGTCTTTTTTTTTTTTTTTGAGACACAGCCTCAAGCTGTCACCCTGGATAGAGTGCTCTGGCATCACAGCTCACAGCAACCTCCAATTCCTGGGCTCAAGCGAGTCTCTTGCCTCCACCTCCCAAGTAGCTGGGACTACAGGCGCCCGCCACAACGCC
>CAUYON010072985.1:0-19308 GCA_963573935.1 Arctocebus calabarensis | reverse complement strand
GAAGACTCCAGCTATATCCCGCCCTCTTTGCCTTCCCACACCCGCATAACCAGCCAATAGCCGGAACTTCAAACCTGCCTATCAGCAAACAACACGCTCCCTTATCCCGCCCCTTCCTCCCCCTGCTCACTTGTAAGCTTTAAAAACTGGCTTTCCACCGCCATTAAACGGACCTTGACAAGAAACCTGCTTGGTCTCGTTCTCTCTTTCTCGCCCATTCTTTTTCAGGCTCGGTCCCCCTAGCCCCCATGAATAACCGCGTCCCGCGGGACGGGACAGAATTCAGCATCTCTGATCATTCTTTCTTTCTTTTGAACTTTCCCTTCTTTGCCCCATGAACCAGCAATATGCCATGTTGGTTCTTTTAAGATTTTTTTTTTCCTGTATATGCCTCTAAATTCCTCATGTGCTTTCTTCTACACTAGGAAAGTTTCATGTATCCTAGTATCCTAGGATTCATATATCCTTACATCCTAGTATCTCTATGCAAAATTTAAACTGAACTACTTGCGTTGCTCTAAATGACAAACCAGCTGGTACACTGCCCAGTGCTATAAACTACACAACTGTCCAGTACACCCAGCCATGAACACACAGCTCTTATAAGTAACCTTCACTGATCCAAAGGCACATAAAATTATGATGTGAAAAATGAATTCATCACCTCTGTCCCATTCCTATTCTACTCCAGTCTTGTTATTTGTTATGTTCCATATCTCAGTAAATCTCAGTATATTATCTACCCAATCTAATATGCTGGATTCTAGGAGGGAGAATAGATACCTACTGAATCATATTGATGTAGCAAATTTACATCCTAAAAATTTGTAATTCCATTTCAATTACTCATTGACCACTGCTGTTATTCTAATCCAAGTATTTTTTTACATCACAACTGGACTTTATAAGTTTTTTGTGTCAACTTCATAAAATTTAAATTTTTTGTCATTTCTCATTTAAATTTCTTATCTCATGGTCAGGTTCTTTCCTTTTTTTTCCTGGGTCTTTACATACAAGTGATACAGTTCATGATGTACATTAGTTTTTCTATCACTGCTGTAACAGATCAATAAAAAATCCATTTATTAAAACAATATATATCATTGGTTTCATAATGCTTATAGGTCAGAAGTCTGGGTTGACCTGGGTGTTTCCTCTACTCTAGGTTTCGCAAGGCTGAGATTCAGGAGTCAGACATGAGCTTTTGTTGGGAGACTGAAAGCATCTGACTTCAGATTTGTTCAAGTTGTGTTTGGAATCTAGTTATTCTGGCAGCACAGCTGACGTCCCTGTGCCCTTGTTGACCTTCAGGGTCTGCCCTTAGCTCCTGGACTTCCTTTCATTGGTATGACCTCTCACTGCACATGGGGAGCCACATGTCAGAGTCTGTGATGTTGCCTCAGATCCTTCTTGCCCTTGTTATTTCTTTGGCTTCCCTTCCTGCCACATCTCTCTGACCTTTTCTGCTATAGCTCTCTTCTGACTGCAGCTGGAAAAAGCTGCCTGCATTTAATAGTTCATGTAATTAAGTTGGACCACACTAGGTACTCTTCCTCTCTTAAAATCTTTAATCTCAATTACCTTTTCCAAGCCCCTTTTGCCATGCGGATAACATTTTCAGGGGTCCAGGGTTTAGGGAAGGTGCACACTTCTTTGGGGAGCTACTATTCCATCTACAATGTTTCTTATCTGTTGCTTATGTTCATTCTCTTGCACCTTCCTAGATTATATCTATGTCTTTATGTCTGAAAAACTGCTATCCATCTGTACATCTCAGCTCAAAAGGAGCCACTTCTGAGAAGATAGCCTTGCCTTGATGAACCTTCCACAATGCCACACTTTTGCTTTTATAAAAATCTCTTTATAGTTAGTGACTTATTTTATTGTACCTATGCATATCTGTATGTTTACTAGCCTGCAGAACTTGTGAAATAGAGATAATGTGTTTTACCTTTATATCACCATAAGAAGTACCTCATAAAATGTGAAAAGCGAAAACATGAATTATAGTATGATAAGAAAACCTATTCTCACAGATTTTATTAATCTTATTAAAAGATAACATACATTATATCTGAGACATGCTGGAATTACATACTTACATTTTCAATATTCAAGGGAGTCAAAAACATACACCTCTATTGCCACATGATACAGAAAATTTTATTGTAGAAAAACTTACAAGCAGAAATTAAGTAGAGACAAATCTTATTTCAAATTTCATTACTCCACAGTTTAGGCTAGGCATGAATGGTCTCTGTATTTCATGGCTAAGAACTGAAAGAGAGAGATCTTCCCCCCCAATAATGTTGTATATGTTTATAAGGTCAGGAGAAAGAAATGCCTGGGTGATCACATGATTATTGAAGCTCTTGGCTATGGAGTGCTTTGTTTGTAAGAGGAACTTCCAGAGACTGGTGGCCAGTGTCACGGGCTTTTTCTGTTGGGCTTACTAGAACCTTTTGTATCAACTTAGTTGCAAAGGGAAGACAATGAACCTCCTGGATAATCCAAGTTTGTCAATTGTCAGCTTTCAAATGGAAAATATTTGCTTCCAAAAGTCAATATAACATTATGATTTTATGGTCTTTAAGTTGGACATGTATTTGGTGGAATACCAGATGTGCCTTTAAAAAAAATTTTTTTTTTTAATTCTTCAGACAAAGAGGCTTTAAAATTATGTTTGTAAATTAGACCATTAATATTATTTGTTATATTAATTAAAAAATACATATTAGCACATCAAATAGACAATCTTCTATGTTTAATGGTGATTAACTTTTCATGCCACCTTATCCCCACATTTTATTTTTTTAACATTTTTAATGAGAAAAATGCATTTTTATTTCTTTTTTCCATTTTCTAAGTGTTCTTGTTTTTCTTCTTATTATAGGTTAATATATGGGTGAAAAAAATTAGGTTATTTACCTTGTTTGCATTTGTTAGGTAAAATCCAAGTTGTAGTTGAGTCCTTCACCCAGGAAGTGTGCCAAATATCTCACATTGTACTCCTTAGGGGGGAGCTTACCAAACTCCCACCTTCTTCCCCTTTCTCTGTCCCTCCTCCCCCCACTTGAAGTTGTGTTTTTTGTTTGTTTGTTTGTTTTTCTGGTGTGGGTGTGTAGTTGCTTATCTACTAGTTTCATATTACTAGTGAGTACATTGGATACTTGCATTTCCATTCTTGTGAGACTTAGGAAGATGTTCTCCAAATCCATCCAGGCAAATATGAAACATGTAAAGTCTCTATCTTTCTTTATGGATAAACAGTATTCCATGGTGTGTGTGTATGTATACACACATTGTAGTTTATCTATTCATGACTTGATGGGCATGTGGGTTGTTTCCACCTTTTAGCGATTATGAATTGAGCTGTGATAAAAATCCCAGTGTAAATGTCCTTATGGTAAAATGATTTTATATTTTTTTATTCTGGGTAGATACTTACTAGCGGGATTGTGGGATCAAATGGAAGGTTTATGCTTAGCTCTTTGAAGATTCTCCATACTTCTAAATCTATCTCCTTTTAAAAAAATTAACTTTAAGAAATGAACTCCACATATTAGCCTTTTGAAACTGTTGTGCCTAAGTTGCAAGGTCCCCCTCATAAATCACTTAATGACTAAGTCTGATGCAAAAGCAAGAGGTAGTTTACTAGCTAGCTCAGGCTAGGACTTTCTGTTCTTGATGCAGCAGGAGAGAAAAGAAGCCTCGACTGCAGAGGGGAAAGCAGTTTTAAGGGTACAGAAAGGAACAAAGGGAGGGGGTGTTGGGCAAACTGCTGGGGAGAGTTGACAGGGGCTTAGGGGAGTGGACAATGTCTGATCTGGGCTAATTAGCCTGGGGAGGGATTTACTACTACTGGGGCTAAGGGTGGGTGCCATTATCTCTCAGGACCGACATACTGGAACTGCGGGTGGGGGAGGAAGCAGGTTGCCTATCACCTTTAGTATGCAGCTGCAAATTGGCCTTTGGTATGCAGCTGCAAATTGAAGGCTGTGGGACAAAGTAGAATTAGTGAAAGGCTGTGGGACAAAATGAGTTAGTTTTAACAAAATGGAGTCAGCTTGGTTCTTTCAAAACCACCAAAAAGATATAGTTCTTTTTTTTTCAAATTTATTTCCTAGTGAATAAAAATTACTAGAAACTAAATTTTAGTTTTTGAGAATTTTAGTTCTTTTTGAGAATCAACTTATAACAGAAATGACAGATTCTCTAATAATTTATTTCCCTTGGTCATTATTCAGAAACTGGACCTACATATAATTCTGGACCTTCTTGTTTTTTTTTTAATATGTTAGAAAATGATTACTAATTAGCCTCTTTTATTTCTGTAATGCAACACTTTGTGCATGTAAGACCAATTTAGCTGACATAAGAAATAAATGGACAAGAAATCAGTTGATAGGTTTAGGAGAGAAAGCCCCCAATTTAGATTAGATGACAGTTAATTATAATATTGGAACCTCTTATTTGAGTTACGATGGACATTGACAAGAGAATGAGATTTCTGATGCAATCTCTATTACTATATCAAAAAGGCCTTAAACTCACGATTAGTGTGCTGGTATAATTTGTACACTTCAGGATAAAACACTTCATATAGAAAGTCAACAAAATATATTTTCATATAAAAACACTTAATGCAATAATATAGAGTTTTTAAGAAAATGAGAATGTTAAGGAAATAATGGCAACTTCTCCTATCAAGGTCCAGTATATATACATTTTGTGTATTTAAAAGTACTTATGAAAATGATTGAGTAAAGTTCACTGAAGTCTAAAATGCCATCAAGGCCAAAATTACCTAGTGATCAATACAAGATAAAAGCTACAGCCTTGATGGACTGTGATTGCTAAAGACCTTCACGAACTCAAGGCCATTGAGATGTAATTTCAAAAAGGAGATTAGTGGAGGGGAAAAAAAAAAACTATAATACAATTTGAAAGAGAACATACAGAAGTATTTTTCCCCTAGTGTTTTTATTTACTCCATTCTATGATTTATAAAATGTTAAATATCAACTATACTATATACTTAGCAAGTAACTTCTAGATTAAACAACATATTATCTTTAAATAATCAGTATTTATAAGACTATTGTAAAATCTAGGGCAGATGTTATGTAGCAAATACATTTACAATATATCAAAATATTTTTTATAAAATATTCTGAGAAAAATATTCATCACAGGCCTCCAAATATTTAATTTAATCTTTTAAATTTACTGAAATTTGAAATTAAGGTAACAACTATATTATATAAAATATATTGTTATTTGGCATAGAATTATATTTTCCAAATATGGCCAAAGGGTGCATTTAAAATACTCACTCTTTTTCAAAAGCTTCATAAGTGGTAACAGAATGTGTCTTTGAAGAAAATTAACATATTCTTGTCCCTAGAATTTAGCTAAAAAAATAAAAAGTGATGCACAATGTCAAATCATATATATTTTTGCATTTTTTAGTAAAATAATTTACTTTAAAGTTGCAGTAACTGCATTTTAAAATCTTACACTAAAAGTAAAGAGGATTCAATTTGCACAGCTATGATTTAATAAAAAAAATAAAAAATTATAAAAGAATGAATGAGGAAGTCCCATAAGCGACCCCCAAACTTATAATTATTATACTTGATTTTTAGCAACTGTGAAAAAAGTTTTTCTTAATAGTTTAGAATTTGTACAATTGCTGTGGAGAGGCTTGGCTTTTCCTTCCATGAACACTTCTTAAATATTTGGTGGCTACCACCTTGTGAATGACATAAAGGTTTGTTTCTTAGAATGTGTCCTTCCTACATCTGTTAAGCTAAATTCTATTCAAGCTGCTGTTCAAAATAGTATTTGCTTGATAAGTGATAACTAATTCCTCAGGACTAACCTACTCTTACTTCTCTGTTTTACCTTTTTATGACTCATATTCTGTTATATGTCACAACCATGCTTGCCCCTTAGTAGATATTCAGTAGCTGTCCAATTAAGTGAAATGAATGAAATTTTAGGCCTTTCAAAATATACATTTCCGAATAAAAATGGGGGAAGGATTAAAACATTATTATTTTTAAAATGTTATCTATAAATTAATCTTTCAAGCTATTTACTTATATATCAGACTTATAAAATATTTACTTCAGTGTTTTTCTTATAAATTATTTGATTATAAATCAAGTATAGAATGTGGCACATATTAAAAAATACAAATATTATTGACTAAATGCAAATTATGTCCCATTTATATCCTTGAACATTGTAGTTTCTATATGAAGAAATTAATTGCTCAACCTGATATAGTCGTGGTTTTCTTTCTGAGCTTCCTAAAAGCTTTAATCTAAGTTTCTGTGCCTATTTTTTTCCCACGGGATGCATGTGTGGCAAAACAGTAAACATTCTTATCTCTTTCTTCTTACTTTTTGAAATTTAAATATATGGCATTCTCCTCTTGACAGTAAGGTTTTACTAATAAATTGCTTAATCTTATAGCAAAGTCCCAATAAGGTATTGATACAGGACAGGTGTGGCCACAGCCAGCTGAGCTGAGCTGGAGGACCTGCAGCTTTAACCCTGGTGGTGTTGGTGCAATGCAGCTGGCAGCGGCTGGGTACAGTGCCGGGGCCCTAGGAGGCTCCAGTAACCAGAGGGGCCAGACAACTGTGGGAAGATACCTGCACCTTAGGTCTCCCTCCCCTTGCACTTCTGGCTGGGTGGGGAACCCCACTTTTTTCTAGGCCTGATCAATTTCATGTAAGTTTCCTAGGCCCATATGAAAGGGATTGTAGCCATACATTAACTGAGTTCCGCCCCATGCTGCTAAATGTAACAACTGAGTTCCCGATGAATGTAACTTTAGAGGACCCAAGCAAGCTAAATAAACCCAGGCTACTATATATACCCCTGGACAAAGAGCCCAGAGCGAGGCAGAAAGATGAAGTGAGAGAGCTTCTTCCCCAACTTGGGTTCTTTCTGCAAGGAGCTTTCATGTTTTTGTATTCTTTCCTTTTCTATAAATAAATCCTGTCTTACCATTGATCTGTGGTCCGTAGTATCATTCTTTGAATGACTGAGACCAAGAACCCTAGAAGAGGAAAGTCTGGTATCAGTAATATAAAACTTCATTAAGATAAAGCTAATTGTAAAGTATATTATTCCATATAGATTATTTTTTGCTTTGTTAATGTAAAAGACTGCCGTTAAATGCTTTATGTTATTTTAGCAAAGGATAAATTAAATATGGTGCAGCTAAAAAGCAACTGTATAACAATGGAGAATAAAATAAAAGGTGAGCAAAAGAACATATTTACCTTGAATTTTAGACACAATAATCATTTTTTAAATTTTATTAATTGCTCTATTTATTTTTTCAGTCATGTCTATAATTATGACTTTATAATCATACATAAAAATGTGACTAATCTCAGATATATATCTTTCTCCCAATCTTTATAAACTACTCATTCAACGCCTTTCTATAATAAAAGTAAGTAATTTCTATGTTCTCAATAAGAGATTAATTCATTATATAAATATTGAAGTGTAAGAATGGGCATAAAAATTCTTTCATTTATTTGTTATTGTATAATCTTTTATATGTTTATTTTTATTTTATATGATTTTAATTTTTGCTTTTGACCCTAGATTTACTTAGTACATTTCTGAAAATATTGAATGTTCTGATTAATGTTACCAAAGGTTTTTTTTCTTTCTTTTTTTTTTTTTTTTTTTTAGACAGAATCACAAGATGTCACCCTCTGTAAAGTGCAGCAGCATCACAGCTCATAGTAACCTCAAACTCAGGTGTAAATGATTTTCTTGCCTCAGCCTCTCAAGTAGCTGGGACTACAGGCATCTGCCTCAACACCTGGCTATTTTTTGCTGCAGATGTCATTGTTGTTTAGCTGGTCCAGGCTGGGTTCAAACCCACAACCCTTGGTGTACGTCGCTAGTGTCATAACCACTGTGCTACAGGCACCTAGCCCCAAAGTTTTTTTTTTTTTTTCAAAGAAAGCAACAAAGTACTAGTTCATTGTTATTTGTTCTTATCCTTTATTGCTCTTGCTGTTTCTTACATAGGAAAGCTTTTTAAGACTTTCACTTTATGCCTATACCTTGTGTTTTTAAAGACAATATATTTCAAATTTGTTTTCTATCTGGTTAAAGTAATTTTGTTCTATTTTTCTAAACTATATTAAGTTCTGTTGATCTGAGTTTTGTTGATCTCTGCTTTCTAATATGATTTTTAAATTTTACCTAATAAGACTGAGATTACTTTGTCATAAAAGATATTGGCGTTTGCCACAAATAACTTTACAAGACACCAATAAATATATCTATAGGTCAGAATTCTAACAAAGTAATTTGTATTATTTTCTTAAAACTCGTGCATAGAAGATTTAAATCGCTTCCAAATGATTCTCTTCTTTACCCCATCAGCTACCTTAAAGATTTTGATTGTCCTTTCCGAAAATTTAAATTTTAAGAAGGTTTCTGAATTGAACCCTTAGGGATTGCTTTTTTCTGCAATTACCCTTGTTTATCATCCCGTTGATTTTATTTAACACATTATCTGACAACAAGAAAAGATCCATGACCTTAATCTTGCTGATTCTCCTATATCCATTAGGCAAATGCCTAATTTAACAAATGAGTCTTCTGCTTTGCCCTAAAACCAGAAAACTCATTTTTTTCTCAAAGGAATCAATGAAACCATTTTAGAGTATCAGGTCTTTTCAAGGAAAGAGACATCACAAAGAAAGTAATAAAAAAGAAAGACATTTAAACATAAAACCACTTTTTAAAACAATGACTCTAGATTGTATAAATATTCCCATTATTAAAAGTAAAGTATCAGCATACAATCACCTGCACTTGAAGCCTGCACCTACTTTTGCCTGAGCTTCATTATTATTAGTAAAGATTTGGGATTTTACTATGTTTTGTAGTATGGTTTTTAACTTCTGGGATCAGGGTGGTGTTTCCACTTCAACTCCTGAATGTGAAATTTATTTTAGTTAATAAATAAACTGTTGGGCAATGTGTATCCCCCGCAGTAGTGTCTGAGATATGTGTATTGTATACTTTTCATAAATGTATGTGAAAATAATGACATAGTATCAGTGCAATATTATGTACATGATATATGCTTGAGAAAAATGTTCTTGCTTCTACTCTTTTGATTTTAAAAATCTAGAAAAATTTTCTTCTTGTTAGATCCTGAATGAAAATAAACCACATTTCATTTTATTCTATATTCTCTTAATAAGCAATGACTTCATTGTTATAGAAGCTCAGTTTTCCAAGGATTTAAATTATTCAACAACTATGAAAAAATTATCAATGCATTACACAAAAGACCTCACACTGAATCTTATTAACACCAGAAGGTGATCCAGTCATGGTCCTACCTCTCAAAAAATCTATAGTCTTGTTAGAAGTTGTAAAGTTACACAAGGTGATAAGATTGCACACAAACTTTATGGCCACCCTGTATACAAGTAACCATTAAACCAGCAAAATCACAGAATCTGTCAAGAATTAAAAACAAATTTTCTAAATCCCTTACAAAGGATGGCTCCTGTGGCTCAAAGGAGTAGGGCAGCAGCCCCATATGCCAGAGGTGGAGGGTTCAAACCCAGCTCCAGCCAAAACTGAAAAAAAAAAAAAAAGTAAAACCCTTACAAATCCATATAGTATAATTTCAACTAAATAGCACTTTCTAACGTTTTATGCACATCTTCTCAATATTCTTACAATATTCTTTATTCTCATAATAATCATATCTAATTGTCATTTTTTTCACTAATTCTTTCCTATGTTCATGAGACATTTTTGGTTGTTCAACTAATGAGAAATGAGAGAGAATTTATTTTACTAATATATATTGAAACATAAAAAATAAAAATTTCTTTGACAATACTAAACTTTACTAATAGCCAGAAAATAGGGACTGTGATGCGCTTGGTCTTACGGAGATAAAAACTGAAAACCTATTCATGATCCAAAGCAATTCTGTGGTGTATGTTATTATTTTAATTATACGACTCCTTATTAAGCATAAAGATGCTGAGAGTAATTACAGTAAACTATTTATAACAACAAAACTATAAGAATAGTTGTTTACATATTCTGCGATGGGACTTCATCTTTGCAAAGAATATTCTTTTCACTCCCCCTACCCACCCTCAGTCACAGTACAGTCATGTGTAGCTTCAAGACCCAGGTACCGTCTGAGAAATGCTTTCTCAGTCTATTTCATACTGGTGTGAACAACACAGATGATATTTACTGAAACCTGGATGGTGTAGCCCTCCACCCTGCTAGACTATGTGATGTGGCTTTTTGCTTCTAGGTTACAAACCTGCAAAGCACGTTACTGTAGTGAATACTATAGGCAATTGTAACACAATGGTGTTCGTGTATCTAAACATTTCTGAAGATAGAAAAGATATAATAAAGTTTCATAATCTACGGGACCACCATCATATATGTGGTCTCCTGTTGACAGAAATGTCATTTATGTGGCCTATGATTTAACAACAAACACTACTCTTTTTCCCTTTGAATTTTATGTTGACTTTCTAAAATAAATGCCAATGGGTCTCCTTCTTCATATTTGTTTCTACTGTCCTTGTTGGACAAGAATCTTGCGACAGCACGAAATAAGTCGTTACCAAACTGTAGAGCGATTAGTCAGGTCACTTTTTCTGATGATTTAGAGGAAATTCTAGAACATTGGCAGCTGAATTTATAAGAGAATTTGAATCAACACTCATCTCCCATCAGTGCCCAGCCTTTAAACTCCACAATACACTCTTACCCTATGAATGGTGATCTTACTTACATTCAAGTTTTCCCCTAGCAATTAAAAGAATGTGAACCTTAAAACTATCCTTCTGTTTTCTTAAAGTACTCTTTTATATATTTCATAAGGCTGCCTTTTGGTGCTCCCATAATATGAGAGTAATATAAGCATATTGAAATTTGATTTTTTTTCTAATCATCTCTTTGTAATTATTTCTCCCAGCAGACTGCTCCCTGAAGAGAGTTTGTTTCATAATATATTTGTCCTTTGTATATTTATATCTCTATTACTTAGCCCTGATCTGGCATATTGTAATTGGTAGTTACATATGTGGTGACTGAATTATAATTTATGTTAAGAGGAAAATGTTTTAATAAAACTTGTTCAAAAATAAATATTTAATGATTACTTTATAATTTTAGTTTTATTCATAAATATGTAGTACTTCCACAATGTTTGAAACATAGTATACATTTCATTTACATTGGTAAGCCATGTGCTGAAAAATAGTAATTGCTAAAGCGGAAAAGAAACATTTTATGCTATACTGCGTTGCTTATAAACTGTATGTTAAGCATGATTTAAATATTTTTTTGCATGGCTTTCTAGATTTATAGAGCTGTTCAATGGCCCTATGTCACTCAATGAAGCACACATTTATCTTAAGTTAAATGTCAGGTATACTGACTTTTCACAAAGAATAAAATAATATTGAATTCAGATGCATTTTTCCTAATACTTATGAAAATGTTTAGAGAATTTATTGTCTCCTAATTTGGATAAAACTTTCTAGAGATTTATTTACATGGTTTTTATGAATTCATCATATTGAAATGATAGTCTTTAAACATTAAAAAAGTAAATACATTGAGGATACATTTTGATACATAGACTCTTACTGGATTTATAGTTAAAGGTTGTAACCTTCAACTTTATATTTAATGCTTTTTAAATATTTTATGATAGGCAACACTATTTTGATTTTCTCTTCAAAATATTTAAAGTGCTCATTTAATTTTTACCAATAGGTCATAGTTCTTTGAAATTAGTCTACATGTTCAATATATATTGCCTTCACGCCAACTCATCCCATCTCTATGCTGTATGTGCAAATAGAATAAGTAGGGCAGAATCGCTGGCTCACAACTGTAATCCTAGCACTCTGGGAGGCCAAGGAAGGAGGATCACTTGAGCTCAGGAGTTGGAGACCAGCCTGAGCAAGAATGAGACCCTGTCTCAGCTAAAAGTAGAAAAACTAGTTGGTTGTTGTGGCAGGTCCCTGTAGTCCTACTCAAGAGGCAGAGAGGCAAGAAGATCACTGGAGTCCAAGATTTTGAGGTTGCTCTGAACTATGATGATGCCCTGGCAATGTACCCAGGGCATGAAGTAAGACTCGATCTTCAAAAAAAAATAGAATGAGTATACAAGTATAAAATTATAGATTGTTATTAACGTAACTTTTTATTTGGACACCACTTAGATGGGAGGGAAGTACATGCTTATAGGATTTGCAGAAAAATTTCCATTTGAAACCTCAAATAGTTGGTGACACATTTTCGTTTTATATATTTCCATCTTCAGCAACTGCTTGCCCATAGGTTCTTCGTTGTCCATTCTCTCTCTTGCCTCCTGGTTTCTCATTTTGTTTTTATTATCTTTTTGCTTTACTTAAAACAGATGAAAATATTATATTTTCCTTTTGTCAGTTAGAATTAATGATTATAGTGTTGATTTCAAGAATAATAAAGTGTAATTAACTTCTCCACCCTTAAGACAGCCCTTCAAAATTTAGAGACCTCTGACTACAAACTTGGTGTTTTGTAGAGCCAAGCAAAAAAGTAGAGATTTAAAATTTTCACAAGATAAAATAGCCAAACCCTGACAAGATGTCTTGATGAAATTTCAACCAGAAATAATATTTATGTTAATGATCTCATAACTTTATACAAATTTGGTATAAATATAGGTATTTACTCTTCTTGAAGTTACACACTTATTAAGTTTCATCCTCTGCATTTATTTTGTAAAATTACATATACAATTATATTATAATTAGCTTTTTAATTTTCTATATCCTTTGAAAGATGGAGATTGTATCTATACTCTTACATTGTCAACTGATATTATATTGACTGTTGACACAATTCATTGAATGTCTGATTGGTACATCACTCCTAAGAAAAAAGAATAAATAAATACACTGCTAATTGAACTATGACGTATCATCTAATTCAGAGATACTAAAGGGTAGAAAATATGTGCTGAGAACCAATGAATGCAGTAATGGTTAATAAAAATGTTAAAGGAAATATTTGTGAAATTGTGAAATATTAGATTATTATTTTACAAGAATTAACATAGTGTAAATAATATATATCTGCTTCAATTTACTTTGTTGAGTTACTTTTGCAGTCCTCATTATTTGCCTATAATACACAAACCTTTAAAATTCTTAAACATACTGTATTTTAAAATCCTCACATTGGACAAAATTAGAGGATTATAGGTCAAGGATTTATGTTTTTCACAGCAATTACAGTGATTTAAAGAGGCATTTAGAAGAAAACTGAGAAAGAAAGTCTAAATCCAGGGATTTCCAAATATTTGAATTTATCATCTGGGCCTGCTGCAGTGGCTCATGCCTGTAATCCTAGCACTCTGGCAGACCTCGGTGGGAGGATTGCTTGAGCTCAAGAATTTGAGAACAGCCTCAGCTAGAGGGAAACCTCATCTCTACTAAAAAAAGAAAAAAAAAAAAAACAAGTGGGGCATGGTGACAGATAGGTGCCGGCAGTCTCAGCTACTCAGGAGGCTGAAGCAAGAGAATTGCTTAAGCCCAAGAGTCTGAGGTTGCCCTGAGCTATGACACCATGGCCCTCTACCCAGGATGTGAGAACCTTATTATTATTATTTAGCACCATATGTGAATGAACTACTTTACTTTTTATTCTTGAATAAAGCCATCTCCAAATATCAGAATGTTCATAATTGTTCTAAAACAAATTTGGAAACATTGTATAATTGTTCAGTGAAGGTCTGATTCTAAGAAATGCAATCTGAAAGTTGCTTCACCACTAAGTATTATGTCTTTCAGTCTAAGATATTGATATGGTTATAACATTTAAGAGTTCAGGAAGAGACTACCCAGTTAGATACATAGCCTGAATGCACTCATTATGGAGGGTTTAAAAAGTAAAGCACTATAAACAAAATCTTTCCAACAATACACGTGTTTAAGACAAATATTTTATAAAAGAATTGTATTAGCCTTTAAATTTCTGAAATGACTCTGCCATCTGGGAAGTTATGTATATTATATTTCTTTCATATACTCTTTGGATACCTTTACTAATTAAATAGCACTAGGAAAAATAATGTTTATTCATAACATTATGTATTTATATGATGTGTCAAAATCTAAACACTATGCTTAGCTTAAAGTCTCACAATCTGTACTCCTTTTTAATGTTTTAGTCAGTGTTATTATGCTTTGTGCAAAGCAAAACACATCTGTGTATGGTTATATTTTATGTGACCTATATCTCATTCTTCAGAAGAAATGCTAAGACTATAGAATCAGCGTTAATACTCATATCTACTTTGAAAAAGAAATAACTAATTCAGTACATAGTTGTGAATTTTTTTAACACTTTAACCAATTATTTTAAGATGATTCACTTATTTACATTAAACATACATTCTTTGAATTGGATGCTAAAATCAGCCTCCTTTTCCTTTATACTGAGAACACAAAGTGAGAACTGGAGGGCAGTTCTTTGTTAAAAACCTAAGGGAAACTGCTGTATTAATTTAGAGTTCCATATATACCTTTACTTGTTATTTCATTTTAGTTCTGATATACTGACATAAATAAGAAAAAAATACTAAATACAATATTTAGAATGGTATATTCATGTTATCTATGCGCATGAGTATATGTATTTTTATCCACTTTATAGGTATATACCAATTATCTACTCACCAAATGACTGGGGGAAAATATTTACAAGTTTCCTTCTCTTGACCACATTAGAATGAAAAAATAAGAAAATATTTAATTCCACAATTCCATTGTCACTATAATAAACCATTCAATGTGTCCATCAAGGGAGAGATTTTTTTTTCTTCTTTTTTTTCCTAATTGAAAGTGGAGAGGCAGTCTCAGGGTCATAGGTACAGAAAGAGAAGATAAACAACTTTAGAGGTCAGGGTGCTCCAAACTAACTTCTCTGAAAATAGGAGGTCAGAACCATTTAATGTTCCAAGTTAAGCTTCATGGTTACATCAAGATTTTTTTTGAATAAATCTACTCCTGTACATAACTTGATGAAAGTTGACTATTTTCCAATAATTTCCCCTGCTTAAAAAAAAAAAAAAAAGGTTTGTAAGCATTTCTAATACTTCAAAATTATCAATTAGCAACGAATTGGCAAGAACATGTGTTTTGTTTTATTTTAATGCTGTGATAGCCATAGTGACTTTTCTTTCATGTGGGAGGAGGATACTAACAATTTGGTATAAACTTTTGGCATAAACTGTGACTCATGGGGTGAGAAGTAATTGCTTTGCCTATGATTAAACATAATGATTCAGGGTACTTAGCTATTTTATTTTTTAAATCCCAAAGTAAACAGCATGCTCCTTTTGCTACATCATTTACACTATTTTTTTTCATGTTAAACATAGACAATAATAAAGATAAAGGAAATTGTACAATTAAATTTTTTACTTTTAGTAGAAACATTTGAAAAGATTTTATTTAAGAAAATTCATAGAAAAATAATCAATTCTGAATGACAGAGAGAATGTATGCATATTTATAAATTTATAATACTGTCATAAAATAAAGATTTGACTAATAGACTAATTAATTAACCAATTAAATATATTTTAAATTAACCCATTAGCCTTTGTCAAGTTAATCATTAGAACAAACCATATATGTATAATCTGATAATGTCAAATGTGTATATGAAAATTCATCATCCAATGTACATGTTTCTTAAAGGCAAATAACATTTTTGTTATTGTTGTCATAGCTCCATAAACAAGGCAGAAATCAATGTTGAATACTTATTTAGTGCATGAATTGACTTTTTAAATTTTATACTTACTAACAAAGTTAGTAAGCTTGTTACAAAATACCCAGGTTTGTCCTAAATAAAGTTA
Source organism: Arctocebus calabarensis (assembly GCA_963573935.1). NCBI lineage: Eukaryota > Metazoa > Chordata > Mammalia > Primates > Lorisidae > Arctocebus > Arctocebus calabarensis. Next base: position 3,341 of record CAUYON010072985.1, on the reverse strand, counting down.
TCAGAAATTGTTATAAAAATGCTTAATTTATAGACCTATATGAAGAATAAATAAAGCAAACATGTGGATTGAAAATTATTGCAAAAATAAATAGGGAAAAATACAGGAAAATAATAAAAGTATAGAAAAATGAGAACAATTGGTAGAAACATGAAATATTAGCTTAACTTTGCTATCAGTTATGAACTGTTTATCACAGTAAACATTAATGAACTGTTAATCAACTTGAAACATTTAGTTAACATTGTTAAATATGATTTAACAAAGATACTAAAATGTTTCTGAAACCCAAGCATTTCAAGGGAAGAAAACTTGAAAATGACTTCTAAATCTACCAAAGTAACATTCTTACTATGAGGAACAATTAACCAAAAGGTAGAAAACTGAAGCATGACTAAAAAGGAATGTCAGTGAATAAATACTGGTTGGATGAGGTGAGGCTAATGGGGATGTAGCATCAATATCGCCACCAAACTATATTTGCACCAGGTTTTTTGCAAGAAGTGTGGTGACAATAATTAGATTTTCAGAAAAATTTTATCAACTTTGATTTTGAAACATGTTAATATGTAATATTAGATGTTAAGACTGGTTTGTAATCAGGCCTGTAATCTATAGGTTTGGATTTTAATATAATCCATAAATTTATCCTCAGTATAATCATTGATTAAATCTGTAGCACTCATTATTTTTGTTAATGTTAACCAAACTAGTCTTGTATATAATTCAATGTAAATAAAATAGGATAATGTAATCAGTATAAGAGATAACTTTTGCAATGTATTTTCCATGCATTATTTAAACTCAAAGGTAAAATGCATGATTAATTTACACTTCTTTGACTCAATTATTTGTTCATTATGAATGCCACAAACTTTTTAATAGGATGTAATATATGTGCCATAAGTTTGTCCCAGAGCATTATGCCAATGTTTTAAAGAATAATTAAATTACTCCAAGGATATGATACCCTATAGAAAAGAATAAGGGTATCTATGCACAATGTACTAAAAAAATTATAAAGAGAATATGTCAGATTAATGAACACCAACTCATAGCTTTTTAAATAAACTTGATTGAAAACATTAGGAAAGGGTGGTGCCTATGGCTCAAGGAGTAGAACATGGGCCCCATATACCTGGTGTGGTGGGTTCAAGCCTGGCCCCCACCAAAAAAAAAAAAAAAAATTAGGAAAGAGAAAGAAAGATCTTTTAAAAACAGTTAAGACATGCATTTCACCATCTTTCAGAGAAGGCTAAAGAAGTAATTCTCCCATTTAGGAAAGTTTTCAGGACTAATGGGATATAGGGTAGCACAAGGAATAATGTGGGAAACTAAAGCTGAATTAGCTCCTGGTGCCATCACATTAGAAGACAGCTGTGTTGAGAATGTGATGGTTAATTTTATATGTCAATATGACCAGATGTTCAGATAGCTGGTAACACATTAATTATTGGTATGTCTGTGAAGGTATTTCCAGAAGAGATTAGCATTTGAATCAGGAAACTGAGTAAAGAAGATGCACTCTCAGGAATGTGAGTGGGCATCATCAAATCCTGTGAGGACCAAAGAAAATAAAAATGGCAGAGGAATGGTGAATTCTCTCTGTCTGTTCTTAAACTGTAACATCCATTTTCTCCTGTTTTTACACATGAGTGTTCACAGGCCTCAAGATTTTGGATTCCTGGATTTATTTATTTTTTTAACTTTATTGAAATCATTATGAGGGTAGAATATTTAAGTTACATTGTTCTCACTTCCAGGGCAAAGTTCCATTTGTAGAAGACCACCTTGCCCAAGGGTCGTGTTATACACCCTCACAATGATGTACATTTGGTGATATCCCCCCTCATGCCCTCCCTCCTTCTGTCATATATCTGTCCCCCTCACCGCTGCTTCTTCCCTCTACCCCCAAGCTGGACTATTAGGAACATGTAATTGTTTATATATTGATTTCATATTAGTATGGAGTACATTGGATATTCATCTTTCCATTCTTGAGATACTTTACTAAGAAAAATGTTTTTCGACTCTATCCAGGAAAATGTAAAAGGTGTAAAGTCTCCATATTTTTTAATGGCAGCATAATATTCCATGGTATATACATATACCACAGTCTGTTGATCCATTCATAGGTTGATGGGCACTTATGTTGCTTCCACTACTTGGCTATTATGAATTGAGCTGTTCAAGTGCAAATGTCTTTGTGGTAAAATGATTTATGCTCTTCTGGGTAGATACCTAGTAATAGGATTGCAGGGTCAAATGGAAGGTCTACGTTTAGATTTTTGAAGATTTGCCATGCTTCTCTCCAAAAGGGCAATATTAGTTGGCAATCCCAACAGCAGTGTAGAAGAGAGAATCCCTTCTCTCCACATTCATGCCAGCATCTGGTGTTTTGGGCTATGTGATGTGGTCTAATCTTGCTGGAGTTAGATGATATATGAGAGTGGTTTTGATTTGCATGTCTCTGATGATTAAAAACAATGAACAGAACATTTTTTCATGTGTTTGATGGCCATTTGTTTGTCATCCTCAGAGAAGTTCCTGTTCAAATCACTTGCCTAATTATAGAGAGGGTTGTTTGTACTTTTCTTTTTGTTTAATTTGAGTTCTCTATAGATTCTAGGTATCAGGCCTTTGTCAGATTCATAACATGCAAAAATCTTCTCCCATTTTTAGGGCTGTCTGTTTGCTTTTTTTGTGGTACTCTTAACTGAGCAAGAGCTTTTTTGCTTAATCAAGTCTTAGTTCTTTATTTTTGGTGTTGGTGCAAATGCTAGGAGAGTCTTCCTTATAAAGATTTTCCCAGGCCAATATCTTCAAGCATTTTCCCCACACTCTCTTAGCATTTTTATTTTTTTTGTGTCTTAAGTTTAAATCTTTATCCAACAAGAATCATTTTTTTGTCAATGGTGAGAGGTGCAGGTCCAGTGTCAGTCTTCTGCATATGGATAACTAGTTCTTCCAGTACCATTTGTTAAAGAACAATTCTTTTCCCCATTGCATGATTTTGTAAGTCTTTTCAAAGATTAAATGACTACATGTGGCTAAGTTCATCTCTAAATTTTCTATCCTATTCCATAGATCTGTATCTCTATTTTTGTGCCAGTACCATGCTGTTTTGATCACTATAGCCTTGTAATATAATCTGAAGTCTGGCCACGTGTTGCCTCTAGAGTTGTTTTTATTTCTAAGAACTGTACTTGCTATTCAGGTTCTTTTCTGGTTCCATATGAATTGTAGTACTATTTGTTTCAAGATCTTTAAAGTATGACATTGGTCCTTTAAAGGGATTGTATTAAATCTTGATTGCTTTGGGTAGTAGAGACATTTTAATG
>CAUYON010072984.1:0-20318 GCA_963573935.1 Arctocebus calabarensis | reverse complement strand
GTTCTCCCAGCACCATTTACTGAATAGGGAGTCTTTCCCCTAAGGTATGTTCTTGATTGGTTTATCGAAGATTAGATGGTTGTAAGACATTAGTTTCATCTCCTAGTTTTCTATTCGATTCCAAATGTCTATGTCTCTATTCTTGTGCCAGTACCATGCTGTCTTGACCACTATGGCTTTGTAGTATATTCTAAACTCTGGTATGGTGATGCCCCCAGCTTTGTTTTTATTACTAAGAACTGCCTTAGCTATGCAGTTTTTTTTTTCTGGTTCCATATAAAATACAGAATCATTTTTTTCAAATCTTGAAAGTACAATGTTGGTATCTTAATAGGGATGGCATTGAATAGGTAGATTGCTTTGGAAAGTATAGACATTTTAACAATGTTGATTCTTCCCAGCCATGAGCATGGTATGTTTTTCCATTTGTTAATATCCTCTGCTATTTCCTTTCATAGGATTTCATAATTTTCTTTATAGAGGTCTTTCACCTCCTTTGTTAGGTATAGTCCTAGGTTTTTCATTTTATTTGAAGCTATGGTGAAGGGAGTTGTGTCCTTAATTAGCCTCTCATCATGACTGTTATTGGTGTATACAAAGGCTACTGACTTGTGGGCATTAATTTTATATCCTGAGACATTACTGTATTTTTTGATGACTTCCAGGAGTCTTGTGGTTGAGTCTTTGGGTTTCTCTAAGTATAAGATCATATAGTCAGCAAAGAGAGAGAGTATAACCTCCTCTTTTCGCCTTTGGATGCCCTTTATTTCCTTGTCTTGCCTAATTGTATTGGCTAGAACTTCCAGCAGTATGTTGAATAGTAATGGTGACCAACCTTGTCTGGTTCCAGTTCTAAGAGGAAAAGCTTTCAGTTTTACTCCATTCAGTAAAATATTAGCTGTGGTTTGTCATAGATAGCCTCAATCAGTTTCAGAAATTTGCCACGTATGCCTATACTCTTCAGTGTTCTAATTAGAAAAGGATGCCGGATTTTAACAAATGCTTTTTTTTGCATCTATTGAGAGGATTGTTGATCTTGGTTTTTGCTTCTGTTAATATGGTGGATAATGTTTATGGACTTGCGTTAACCAGCCTTGCATCCCTGGGATGAAACCTACTTGATCATGATGTGTGATGGACATTTTTAATGATAAGCTGTAATCTATTGGCTAGGATTTTGTTGAGAATTTTTGCATCTATATTCATGAGTGAAATTGGTCTGAAATTCTCCTTTGTAGTTGGGTCTTTTCCTAGTTTTGGTATCAGGGTGATGTTTGCTTCATAGAACATGTTGGGGAAGATTCCTTCCCCCTCAATTTTTTGGAATAATTTCTGCAGTATAGGAATAAGCTCTTCCTTGAAAGTTTGATAGAATTCTGGTGTGAAGCCGTTCAGACCAGCGCATTTTTTTGTTGGAAGATTTTTTTATTGTTTCTGTAATCTCAGTGCTTGAAATTGGTCTGTTCAGGAGCTCTAATTCTTCCTGGCAAAGTCTAGGGAGAGGATGTGATTCCAAATATTGATCCATTTCCTTCACATTGTCAAATTTCTGGGCATAGAGATTCTGGTAGTATTCAGAGATGATCTCTTGTATCTCTGTGGCATCAGTTGTTATTTCACCTTTATCACTTCTGATTGAGGTTACTAGAGATTTTACTTCTGTATTTCTAGTTAGTCTGGCCAAAGGTTTATCTATTTTATTTATTTTTTCAAAAAACCAACTCCTTGTTTCATTGATTTTCTGAATGATTCTTTTGTTTTCAATTTCATTGATCTCTGATTTAATTTTGGATATTTTAGACTTAGATTGTTCTTCTTTTTCCAGTTCCATAAGATGGCTTGTGAGTGGCTCAGTGCCTGTGGCTCAAAGGCTAAGGTGCCAGCCACATACACCTGAGTGGGTGGGTTCAAATCCAGCCTGGGCCCACCAAACAACAATGACAGCTGCAACCAAAAAATGGCCAGGCGTTGTCGTGGGCTCCTGGAGTCCCAGTTACTTGGGAGGTGGAGGCAGGAGACTAGCTTGAGCCCAGGAATTGAAGGTTGCTGTGAGCTGTAATGCCACGGCCCTCTATCCAGGGTGACAGCTTGAGACTCTGTCTCAAGAAAAAAAAGAAAAGAAAAAGATGGCTTGTGAGTTTGTTGATGTGCTCTCTTTCTGTTTTTCGAATGTAGGCATCTAAAGCAATAAATTTTCCTCTCAGAACTGCTTTTCCCACAGGTTCTGGCAGCTTGTGTCTTCATTGTTGTTATGCTCAAGGAAGTTAATGATTTTCTGTTTTATTACTTCCTGCACCCAACTGTCATTCAACAAAAGGTTGTTTAATTTCCATGCCTTTGTGCAGGGTTGAACGTTTTTGTTGGAGTTGAGTTCCACCTTTAATGCCTTGTGGTCCGAGAAAATACAAGGTAAAATTTCAATTCTTTTGGTTCTGTTTAGTTTTGTTTTGTGTCCTAGGATATGATTAATTTTGAAGAATGTTCCATGGGCCAATAAAAAGAATGTATATTCTTTATCTGTGAGATGGAGTGTTCTATATGCATCTATCAAGCACAGCGGTTCTAGGGTCTCATTTAAGTCCCTTATATCCTTGTTTAATTTCTGTTTAGAGGATCTGTTCAGCTCTGTAAAAGGAGTCTTAAAGTCCTCTGTTATTATGGTATTATAGGATATCATATTGCTCAGACTGAGTAAGGTCTGTTTCAAGAATCTAGGGCATTTAAATTGGGTGCATAAATATTTAGAATTGAAACGTCTTCTTGTATTTTTCCCTTGACCAATATAAAGTGACCGTCTTTGTCTTTTATAACTTTAGTTGTTTTAAATCCACATGTATCTGAAAATAAGATTGCAACTCCTCTTTTCTTCAGAATTCCATTTGCCTGAAAAATTGTCTTCCAATCCTTAACTTGGAGTTTTAATTTGTCTTTTGAAGCTAGGTGTTTTTCCTGCAGACAGGAAATGGATGTCTTATGTTTTTTAATACAGTCAGCCAATCTATGCCTCTTCAGTGGGGAATTCAATCCATTAACATTTAATGAGATAATTGATAAGTGCGGTAGTGTTCTATTCATCTTACTTTGTGAGAGTCCATTGCTTAGTTTTATCTTTTACATCAGCGTGTAAGTTAGGTTCTTTAATTTCTGAGTTCTTACTTTGCTGTTGGTCCATTATGATGGTCAGTGTTTCATTAAAGAAGTCTGCAGTCACCCTGATGGATTTGCCCCTATAGGTCAACTGGCACTTACTCCTGGCAGCTTGAAGAATCTTTTCTTTTCTCTTGACTTTGGACAGGTTCATCAAATGTCTTAGGGAAGCTTGGTTAGAGCTGAGGTGACCTGGGGTCTGATATCCCTCTGAAAGGAGAATGTCAGAACTTTTGGTGATATTTGGGAAATTTTCATTTATATTTTCTAGTATGGCTTCCATTCCCCTGGGGCATTCTTCTTCCCCTTCTGGGATACCTATAACTCATATGTTTGAACACTTCATAAAGTCCCATAATTCTGTCAGTGAATGTTCTGCTTTTTCTCTCTTCTTTTCTGCTTCTTTTAACTATTTGAGTTATCTCAAGAGTTTTGTCCTCTACCTCTGAGATTCTTTCTTCCACATGGTCTAATCTGTTGTTGATACTTTCTATTGCATCTTTAAGTTTCCTTTCTATATTCTTCGTATGGTTCATCTCTTACTTGATTCTGTTTTTGGATTTCCTTTTGGTTATTTTCCATTTTCTCAGCAGTTTCCTTCATTGTTTTCATCATTTTCTTGATTGTTTTCATCATTTGTATTCTAAATTCCCTTTCTGTCATTTCTAACATTTCCTTATGGGTGGAATCCTCTGTAGTAGCTACCTCACAGTCCCTTGAGGGAGTTGCTCTGACTGGTCTTTCATGACACCAGGAGTTTTCTGCTGATTCTTCCTCATATGTGATTTCTTTTATCTGTATCCTTGCCTTAATTTTCCTTTCACTTCCTCCTGCTCTTTAAGTTGCTGTGCCTCTGGGCTAGGGTTTTGATGAGTCCTTTTGGTACAGGACCAGAAGGATGAGAAGATTGAAGAGCAAGAAATGAAAAAAGAAAGAAAAAAAAAAAGAAAAGAAAAAAAGGGGAAAGGAGATGGGGTGGGTAGAAGTGAATATTGACAAAAAGAAGAGAGGCACAGAAAGAGGGGAACAGGAGCAATATAAGTGTACAGTAGAGTACTTTGACCCAACCTTAAGAACCCCCAACCTCTGGGTTGGGTGGTTCCCTTGAGGTCAGCAGCTTTTTGCCAGCCTGTTTGGACACAGTGCCCCACCTCCACCAACTAGAGAGGAAAGACAAAAATGCTATAAATCAAACCAAAACAAGCAAACCAAAAACTTTATGGGATAAAATTGGGGGAAAAACCAAATAACAGTGGTAGAAACACTAGCAAAAATGAAGTTCTAATTGTTGAAAAAGGCAACAATGTAAAATTATATTTAAACTAGGAAAAATGAAGAAATAAAAGAAAGAAAAAAAGAAAAGAAAAATCTATAGGGAAAATATTCAAATTAAAAACAAAAAACAGAACAAAACCAAAAACAAAGCAGTATATATATCTTGCTGAATATTGTCTGGGCAACAGGAGATCTTCCAGGGTATGAGATGTTAATCACAATGCTGATATGGCTGTACAAAATGGAGACTGGAGGCCTCTAATGATTTCTCAAACCCTGCAGGGTGGAGAGCCTAAACCTCTCCTCATCCCACTTAAAAAGCACTTTAAATTACTAACCTGGACTAAGCAGAAGCTTTCCCATCAAAGCACTTGTCACTGGGATCACTCCATAAGTGTCTATCCACTTACCCAGTGTGCCAAAACTGGTCTCACTCTATGCCCCTGAGGGCTAAGGTTGCAAGGCCTCTCAGTCCCCACCTGTAGGCTGCTCAGTCACTAAATTACTTGCTCCCATCTGATGCTTGCTCTGCGACCCTGAGGGTGGAGCTTGCTGGGGCAGTTCTCCCACAATGGCTCCACACAGCCCACAGCCAAACACTATTAGCTCCATCTGGCTCAGTGGCTCAGTCTGGGGCACTAGACAACACTTAAAGTCCTCTGCACTCTTGCCCAAGTTCTCCCAAGGTAGTTCAATTGAGTGCTGAGTCCAAAAAAGCCCAAACAGCTCACAGGTAAGGCCTTTCCCAGTTTGCCATCTCATTGCTGCTGTACTTACAGCTGCTGGCAGGATTAGACCGAACGAACACCCGCAACCATTTGCCAGTTCTCCACAGCTTTTGTTTTCCCCACAGGGTCCAGAAGTCTCACACTGTCTCCCTGTGTCCCCAAAGGGATGTTTCTGGGCAGACTCCCACTGGAGTCTTCTTTCCCCAGACTCACCGTGCCCAGTTGCAATGAAGCTGTTACTCAGCCCTGCCTAGAAGCTTTTTACCAGTCTCTTTAAATTGGTCTATAGGCAACATCCCCCAAAACTATAAATTTATCAAAAACAAGTGAGGTGGTCCAGGGCCCAGAGGAGTTGCCTGGAGCATATTTGGAGTGACTCAGAGTCCTTCCAAATCTATACCCCGTTTGACCCTTGGTTCCAGAAAATGCCAGGGTAGTAAACTTAGCCTTTGTCTCTCAGTCAGCCCCAGATATCAAGAAGAAATTACAGAAGCTAGAGGGATTTGTTGGGATAAATATTTCCCAGCTGCTGGAAACTGCCCCCAAATTTTATGATAATAGATATTGAAAAGCAAAAGCAAAAAACTGCTGAGGAGACGAAAATTTCATGTGATAAGCCAAGATTATTGTGGCAGCATTTCAAACAGTACAAGGAACTAAGTTAGAGTCAAGGACAGAATAAAACTACCAACTCCCTTGCCCAAGCCGACTGAAGCTAGAAAGAGACCAATGTGCCTACTGCAAAAAGAGATGGCATTGGAGAAATAAATGCCCAGAGCTTGGTGCCAACAGTTAACCCATGTGGAAGATCCTGGTTCTGAGTACTGAAAGAGGCAGTGACTCTGAAGAGGCCGGGGCTCTCTTCTTTTAGGCTCCTAAAAGCCCATGGTGCAAGCCAAAATGGGGGGACACTAAATTAAATTCCTGGTGGATATGGTGGGTGGAGTATTCTGTTTTACAGAAGCCAATGGGAGACTTGTCTGATAAGAAGATCCCCATCCAAGGAGTCAGCAGGACCACCCAGATGTGTCTAGTCACTCAACATTGGACTGTGAACCTAGGACAAAAGCAGGTGACCCATATGTTCCTGGTAATCCCAGATTACCCTTACCTCATCATGGGCAGAGATCTGCTCCAGAAACTCTGGGCCATTATTTCATTCTTCCTAGAGGGAAGTGACATAGTATTAGATCCAGACCCCACTCCAACACCTGAATCCCCTGTCTACCAGTTACATTTGTCCTGTACACCCCTTTATTGGAAGAGTACCTCCTCCTAAATACTAATGGAAATGTGTCCAAAGCAGAAACCACAGCCCCTGCACTGTTAGCCCAGCTATAAGCAGACTTTCCTCGAGTATGGGCAGAATCCAACCCCCCTGGACTGACTGCCCATCATCCTACACCAAAATGGCAAGTCTGGGAATTCCTGGAGGTAGCAGGCTACTGCTGTTTATGGATCTGGGGTCTTGCTGAAATCACAAATCCATTGTGTGCTGCCATTGATGGTGATGGACCCTTCCTGTGCACAAACCAAGAGCATCAGGCATTTAAAGCTCTAAAGCAGGCCCTTGTAACAGTCCCAGACTTGGCTTTACCAGACATCACTAAGTCATTCCACCTGTTTGTTCATGAAACCATAGGCATTGCCAAAGGAGTGTTAGCCCAGACTCTCAGACCATGGAAACAGCCAGTGGCTTGTCTAAGCACCTTGACCCAGTAGCCACTGGGTGGCCATGGAGCCATTGCGGCCATGGCCCTGCTGGTGCAGGAGGCAGGCAAATTGACTCTAGGATAGGACTTGATTTTGACAGCCCCTAATGCAGTGGAGACCCTCCTTTGAGGGGGTACAGGTCACTGGATGTCAAATGCCAGACTCTCCCAATACTAGAGCCTACTGCTTGATCAGCCACAACTGAAGTTTGCCCAGACACAAAATATGAATGAGATTATTTCTAGATATGGGCTACCTCTTTCAATTGGCTCAGATAATTGTCCAGCTTTTGTTTCTTTGACCCAAGCAATTAGTAAAGCCCTAGGTATACAGTGGAACCTCCATTGTGCTTACCAGCTCCAAGCTCAGTACAAGTAGAAAGAATGAAACTGACCCTAAAAGAAACTTTTTTTTTTTTTGCAGTTTTGGCGAGGGTGGGGTTTGAACCCGCCACCTCTGGTATATGGGGCCAGCTCCCTACTCCTTTGAGCCACAGGTGCTGCCCCTCTAAAATAACTTTAACCAAACTCATTAGTGAGACTGGTGGGAAATAGAAAGAGCTCCTGACCTTAGTAACTCTCAGAGCAAGGTGAATTCCATATAGAGCAGGTTTTACTCCTTATGAAATCATGTATAGGAGACCTCCCCTTCTTCTCCCTGGTGTACCCTCAGTTAGTCATAACTAACCATACTCTTAAAATATCTCCACTCCCTCTCCCAGATCCAGAGTGACATCTACCCCCAGATTTGAGATACTTACTGGGACCCCAGAGGGACTGAAAAGGACTTTGAAAGTGCCTTTCAGTCTGAAGATCAAGTGTATGTTAAGTCTTTCCAGAAAGAAGGCTTCAACACAAAGTGGAAAAGTCTCTTCACCAGCATCCTCACCACTCCTATGGCTGTGAGAATCGATGGTTTGTCAGCATGGATACACCACACTCAGGTGAAGAAGATCAATGAAGACAGCAGAGCTCACTGGACAGCAGTCTCAGGAGAAAACCCTCTCAAGATAAGACTGTTAAAATCTTGATTTCTTTCCTGTACATGCTGGCCCAATATAGTTAATTGTGCTGCCCAGGAGCCCCCTAAGACCAGTGGGACCACTCACTCACAACTGAAGGACCCACTGTAATACTTTTGCTTTCTATTCTGTTAAGTATATTAAATGGTATGCATCATCTTTATATGGAACTCAACTAGATTTAGCTTTTGATTGTTAGTTATGTCTACAATGCCAACCCCCATATTATGTAGAGGTAGGCAAGCAAAATTCAGACGAAGAGTCAAGGGTTTGACTCTGACTTAAGACCAGGGGTGAATGTTATGCCCCAACTCCATCTTGCGAAGGGCTTTCAACACTCATCCTTTGAGACAGGAAGCGCAGCTGAAAGAGTTTAGTAATAACTGCAAAATACTGTAAAACTCCAGCTCCCTCTTGTAAGCATTCCCTTACCAGGTGTTAGCTCTTGTCAAATTCAGCTTGCATTAAGGACTACCCCTCCACTACCAAAAGCCCCTTATAAAAGGTTTCCACCCCTGTTTCTAGAGTGGACAGACTTTGAGGTGTGAGTCTGCTCTTGGCCCAGCCAATCAATAAAGGACCCTTGCTTAATTTGGACTCAGTGTGATGGCATTTCTCAATTCCACTCGCTTTGGTTGTAATAGTGATGGTGCTGGCCACATGCACTGAGGCTGATGGGTTTGAAGCCAGCCCTGAGGCCAGCTAAACAACAATGACAACTGCAACAACAAAAAATAGCCAGGCATTATGGTGGGACCTGTAGTCCCAGCTACTGGGAGGCTGAGGAAGGAGAATCGCTTAAGCCCAAGAGTTTGAGGTTGCTGTGAGCTGTGATGCTACAGCACTCTACCAAGGATGACAATTTGAGACTCTGTCTCAAAAAAAAAAAAAAGAGAGAGAAGTTTCACTGAAAAATCATCTCACAGAAGGCAGAGTAATAGGAGAAAAGGCATATGAATATATTTGATCATAGTTTTACATGACTTTCAGAATGAAGTCCCAACTTCCTGATGGGGTGCAAAAACTTACGTATTCTTGTAAAGGAAAATAAAAAACTCAGAATCACCCTGCCCAACACTTTATTACAAAAAGGAAGGTCAAGCCTGGAGACTGAGTCATGCAACACCTTCTTCAAATGAATAGCTGCGACTAACAATATGCATCTACGAGGAGTAAAAGCCCTCCAGGGTCCACAAAGGGGGGTGCATATTATTCATAGGGACATTCCCTGCTCCTGGCCTGCCATAAATGAGGACATGCAACTGGTAACTTTGGGTGTGCAGGGTAAGTCCAGTTCTTAAAAGTAAAGTCTGTTTGATTCCACACTAATAATGTTGGCTACAAGTTTATTTTCCCAGGTGCAGAACAAGGAATTTGTTTCCCAGGTGCAGAACACACCATTTCATTTTTCCACCGGCTCAAGGCTATTTATATAATTGATGCTTCCTTCACTCCCTTTTTTGTCTTCTAACATTCAGCTTATCTTATGTAAAATATAGATTTCCAGGGCTTCACAAGAATGTAAACATTTGTCTCACTGCCCATCCTCTCCTCATTTACTTCTGTATGCCCTATGCCATATAAAAACTGAGTTTCAAAATCCTTTTGTTAAGGTAGCATAGTGATGGCTCAAGGCAGTTGCTGAAATAATTAAAGAGAACAAGAGCAAGTAGAGTTTCAAGAAAGGAGAAAAAGTTTAATGGTTTGGAGAGCAAACTGGGCCTTGTCCTCATCCTAGTGAGGAGGATGAGGAAGGAGAGAAGAGGAGTCTTGTCTAGCAAAGGTGGTCTTCTTATGCCTCTTGCAGATCTTAAAAGGTATTGGACTCTCAGTTAATGTTTTCTAGGCCTGGGACAAGGGAAGGACCTCTGAGAAAGCCTGGCTGCATCGATGCAGACTTTTCTACAGGTGCAAATCTCCTCCACAAAAGATAACCTTGCAGACCCACTTCAGTTTGATGGTCCTCTGACAAACATCTCAAAAGATGTCAAAGGAATGTATTTTGGGGTGAAATATTTTTATTTCAATTTCATGGGAAGAAGAAGAAAACATTTTTTCCTTTACACATCTTAGGTTCTCTGGTGGGGTGCTGTAAATTAGTCTTGCAAAAGGTTAAGAGAGGAAAACACACAGAAGTTAATAACATGTGCATGGCATGTGCACACATGAAATCACCCAAGGATGAGAAACCCAGGGTTATTAGATTTGTACTTGTATAGCATCTTAGGCTACACAAAGGAAAGGGGGCTTTAAGTTCTTGCAAGAAGTTTATGGAAAGGTGGTCAGAAAAAGTGTGGTAACCAAGGGTTGTTTGGTTGAAGTTTGTTATGAAGATTTAAGGTTGTGCTTTTCCACTGGTAACAGTTTGTTGGCAGTCCTCCTTGTCCTTTTATAGGAAAGGGAGATACCTTCAGAAATGGAAATTTCTTTTATAAATGTAACTTTCCTTTACGTGCATCTCTCTTCCAACTCATGCATCTCTTGGCTCTCAGTGCTCTTTAGGTCAAAATAATTCATATGCCAAAGAGGCATATTTGGGGATGGCATCTTTTGGTATCCTTTACTTTGTGTATGGAAATGGGCCATGACCTCCGATTTTATTAGTTGCCCTAGGGCTCACACCGGTTTATATTCCTCACCTTTCACCATGGTTCAACCTTAGAAGACTAGGGGACAAGAAGGCATCTCACTCTCCCTCATCCCTCCCTCTCTGTCCCTCTCCCTCCTGTCTACCAATTTCTTCCTCATATCAGAAGAATTTTCTTTTACTTCTTTATCCTCTTTGGCAGAGACTTGCCCCATATTATTTGCTTTTCCCTGGAAGCATTACTTATACTCCCCACTTTCCTGTGAGTCAAAAGTGATGCAGGCAAACAAGATTCCAAGTTAGGATAAAAAGGAATGAACAATATGTGCATGTAACACTTCAACATATAATCTCCATCCAGGTTAATATAAAAGATGTAAAGTCATCATCTTTTTAATGGCCAAATAGTACTCCAAGGTACACGTCTACCACAGCTTGTTAATCTATTCCTGGGTTGGTGGGCGTTTAGGCTGTTTCCGCATTTTGGCAATTATAAATTGAGCTGTGATAAACAGTCTAGTGCAAATTTTGATGATTATAAATTGAACTGTGATAAACATTCTAGTGCAATCCTTATGGTAAAGGATTTTTTTCCTTCTGAGTAGATGCCCAGTAATGCCATCTACCCAGAAGGGTAGGCCTAGCTTCAGTTCTTTGAGGGTTCTCCATACTTCCTTCCAAAAAGATTGTTTTAGTTTGCAGTCCCACCAGCAGTGTAAAAGTGTTCCCTTGTCTCTATATCCATGCCAGCCTCTGTAGTTTTGATTTTGTGATATGGGCCATTCTCACTGGGGTTGCATGGTATCTCAGGGTGGTTTTGATTTGCATTTCTCTAATAATTAGGGACGATAAGCATTTTCATATGTTTGTTAGCTATTCATCTGTCTTCTTTAGAGAAGGTTCTATTCATCCCTCTTGCCCATGTGGGACTGCTGGCTTTTTTCATGTGGATTAATTTGAGTTCTCTGTAGATCCTAGTTATCAAGCTTTTGTCTGATTCAAAATATGCAAACATCCTTTCCCATTGTGTAGGTTGTCTTTTTGCTTTGGTTGTTGTCTCCTTAGCTGTACAGAAGCTATTCAGTATAATTAAGTCTCATTTCTTATTTTTGTTGTTGCAATTGCCACGGAAGTCTTCTTCATGTAGTCTTTCCCCAGGCTGATATCTTCAAGTGTTTTTCCTATGCTTTCTTCAAGAATGTTTATAGTTTCATGCCTTAAATTTAGGTCTTTCATCCATCTTGAATCAATTTTTGTGAGTGGAGAAGGGTGCGGGTCCAGTTTCAGTCTTTTACATGTGGATATCCAGTTTTCCCAGCACCATTTTTTTTTTTTTTGAGGCATAGTTTTACTATGTCACTCTCAGTAGAATGCCATGGCATTCCTTCTTCATAGTAACCTCAAACTCTTGGGCTTAAATGATTCTCTTGCCTCAACCTCCCAAGTAGCTGGAACTACAGGTGCCCATCACAAAACCCGACTATCTCAGCACCATTTATTAAATAAGGATTCTTTCCCCTAGTGTATGTTCTTGTTTGGTTTATCAAAGATTAGGTGGTTAGAAGATGTTAGTTTCATTTCCTGGTTTTCTATTCAATTCCAAATGTCTATGTCTCTATTTTTGCGCCAGTACCATGCTGTTTTTACCACTATGGCTTTGTAGTACAGCCTAAAGTCTGGTAGGCTGGTGGTCCCAGCTTTGTTTTTATAACTAAGAAGTGCCTTAGCTATACGGGTTTTTTTCTGGTTCCATACAAAATGAATAATTATTTTTTCCAAGTCTTAAAATTACAATGTTGGGATTTTAATAGGAATGCCATTGAATCTGTAGATTGCTTTGGGAAGTATAGACATTTTAACAATATTGATTCTTCCCAGCCATGAGAATGGTATGTTCTTCCATTTGTTAATATCCTCTGCTATCTGTTTTCTTAGGGTTTCATAATTTTCTTTATAGAGGTCCATCACCTGTTTTATTAGGAATATTTCTAGGTATTTCATTTTCTTTGAAACTATAATTAGCCTCTCATCTTGGCAGTTATTGGCATATACAAAGGCTACTGACTTGTGGACATTGATTTTAGATCCTGAGACATTACTGTATTTTTTTATTACTACCAGGAGTCTTGTGGTTGAGTCTTTGGGGTTCTCTAAATATAAAATCATATTTTCAGCAAAGAGGGAGAGTTTGACCTCCTCTGCTCCTATTTGGATGCCCTTTATTTCCTTCCTTCTCTTGCCTGATTGTATTAGCTAGAATTTCCAGCACTATGTTGAATAGTAGTGGCAATAGAGGACAACCTTGTCTGGTTCCAGTTCTAAGTAGAAAAGCATTCAGTTTTACTCTATTCAGTAAGATATTAACTGTGGGTTTGTCATAGATAGCTTTGACCAGTTTAAGAAATGTGCCACCTATGCCTATACTCTTCAATATTCTAATTAGAAAGAGATGCTGGATTCTAGTGAATGCTTTTTCTGCATCTACTGAAAGGATCATATGGTCTTTGTTTGTGCTCCTGTTGATATGGTGAATAATGTTTATGGATTTGTGCATGTTATACCAGCCTTGCATTCTTCGGGTAAAACCTACTTGATCATGATGTATGACTTCTTTGATGATAAGTTGTAATCTAGTTGCTAGGATTTTTTTGTTGTTGTTGAGACAGAGTTTCATTATGTCATCCTTGGTAGAGTGCTATGTGTCACAGCTCACAGCAACCTCAAACTCTTGGTCTTAAGTGATTCTCTTGCCTAAGCCTCCCAAGAAGCTGGGACTACAGGCACCCGCTATAATGCCCAGCTACTTTTTATTGTTATTGTTGTCTTGTTTTTTGCACCCTGGCTGAGTTCCAGCCCTGGTGTATGTGGCCGGCACCATAACCACTGAGCTATGGGTGTTGAGCCTATTTGCAAGGATTTGTTGAGAACTTTTCCATCTATATTCATTGGTGAAATTGGTCTGAAGTTCTTTTTAGTTGGGTCTTTTCCTGGTTTTGGTATCAGGGTGATGTTTGCCTCATAGAACATGTTGGGGAAGATTCCTTCTTCCTCAATTCTTTGGGAATAATTTCTGGAGTATGAGAATAAGCTCTTCTTTGAAAGTTTGATAGAATTCTTATGTGAAGCCTTCTGGACCAGGGCATTTTTTTGTTGGGAGATTTTTTTATTGTTTCTTTGATCTCAGTGCTTGAAATTGGTCTGTTCAGAAAATCTATTTCTTCCTGGCTAAGTCCAAGAAGAGGGTGTGATTCCAAATATTGATCCATTTCCTTCACATTGTCAAATTTCTGGGCATAGAGTTTATTCTAGTATTCAGAGACAATCTCTTATATCTCTGTGGCATCTGTTGTTGCTTCCCCTTTATCATTTCTGATTGAGGTTACTAGAGAGTTTACTTTTCTATTTCTGGTTAGTCTGGCTAAAGGTTTATCTATTTTATTCATTTTTTCAAAAAACCAACTCCTTATTTCATTAATTTTCTGAATGATTGTTTTGTTTTCAATTTTATTAATCTCTGATTTAATTTTGGATATTTCTTTTCTTCTGTGGGTTTAGGCTTAGATCGTTCTTTTTCCAATTCCATAAGATGGCTTGTGAGTTTGTTGATGTGCCTCTTTATGCTTTTTGGAATTAGGCATCCCAAGGGATAAATTTTCTTCTCGGAACTGTTTTTGCTGTATCCCACAGGTTTTGGTAGCTTGTGTCTTCATTGTTGTTATGCTCAAGGAAGTTAATAATTTCCTCTTTTATTTCTTCTTGCACCCAACTGTCACTCAGCATAAGTTTGTTTAATTTCCATGCCTTTGTGTGGAGTTGAACATTTTTGTTAGAGTTCCACCTTTAATGCCTTGTGGTCTGAGAAGATACAAGGTAAAAGTTCAGTTCTTTTAATTCTGTTAAGGTTTGTTTTGTGTCCTAAGATATGATCAACTTTGGAGAATGTTCCATGGGCCAATGAGAAGAATGTATATTCTTTAGCTTTGGGAGGGAGTGTTCTATATACGTTTCTCAAGCACAGTGGTTCTAGGGTCTCATTTAAGTCCCTCATATCTTTGTTTGTTTAGAGGATCTGTCCAGCTCTATAAGAGAAATGTTAAAGTTTCCTGTTATTAAGATGTTATAGGATGGCATGTTGCTCATTTCATGAATCTGGGAGCATTTAAGTGGGTGCATAAATATTTAGAATTGAAATGTCTTCTTGTTGTATTTTTCCATTGACCAATATGAAGCATCCATCTTTATCATTTTTGATTTTAGTTGCTTTAAATCCAATTGTATCTTAAAATAAGATTGCAATCCCTCTTTTCTTCTGAATTCTGTTAGTCTGAAAAACTGTCTTCCAACCCTTAATTCTGAGTTCTGTCTTTTGAGATTAGGTGTGTTTCCTGCAGACAAGAAATGGATGGCTCGTGTTTTTTCATCCAATCAGCCCATCTATGCCTCTTCAGTGGGGAATTCAAGCCATTAACATTTATTGAGATAAGTGATAAGTGTGGCAGCATTCTAGTCATCTTATTTTGTGAAAGTGCCATTGCTTAGTTTTGTCTTTTGCATCATTGTGGACGCTAGGTTCTGTTCTTTATTTTCTGGGTGCTTACTTAGCTGATGGTCCTTTGTGATGCTAAATGTGTAGAACAGGTTGAAGTATTTCCATAGAAAATATTTAGAGGGTATTTATTGGGCCAAAAAATAAGGACCCCCCCCCCTCCGTAGAGGGTCTTATTGTGGCCAAAATTTCCTCAATGTTTGCATATCAGTAAAGGATTTGATTTCTCTGTCAATTTTGAAGATTTGCTTAGCAGGATATAGAATTCTAGGCTGGAAATTGTTTTGTTTAAGTAGATTAAAGGTAGATGACCATTGTCTTCTGGCTTGAAAAGTTTTATTAGAGAAGTTTGCAGTCACCCTGATGGATTTGCCCCTGTAAGTCAATTGGCGCTTACTCCTGGCAGCTTGCAGAATCTTTTCTTTTGTCTTGACTTTGGACAGGTTCATCACAATGTGTCTTGGAGAAGCTCTATTTAAGTTGAGGTAACCTGGGGTCCAATATCCCTCTGAAAGGAGTGTGTCAGAATCTTTGGTGATATTTGGGAAATTTTCATTTGTAATACTCTGTAAATGGCTTCCATTTCTCTGGGGCATTCTTCTTCCCCTTCTGGGATACCTATAACTCATATGTTTGAATGCTTTATAAAGTCCCATAATTCTGTCAGTGAACATTCAGTGTTCTCTCTCTTCTTTTCTGCCTCTTTAACTATCTGAGTTATCTCAAGAGCTTTGTCCTCTACCTCTGAGAGTCTTTATTCTGCATGGCCTACTCTGTTGTTTATACTTTTGTATTGCATCTTTAAGTTCCCTAATTGACTGCTTCAGTTCCTTCAGCTCTGCTATATCCTTTTTATATTCTTCATATGGTTCATCTCTTATTTGATTCTGTTTTTGAATTTTCTTTTGGTTATTTTCCACTTTCTCAGCAATTTCCTTCATTATTTTTATCATCTGCATTTTAAATTCCCCATCTGTCATTTTTTTTTATTGTTGGGGATTCATTGAGGGTACAAGAAACCAGGTTATACTGACTGCATGTGTTAGGTAAAGTCCCTCTTATAACTGTATCTTGTCCCCAAAAGGGGTGTCACACACTGAGACCCCCACCCCTCCCTCCTCTCTTTGCTCTCCCCTCTGCACCCCCCACTGTGTACTAGGTCATTAATTGTCCTCATATTGAAATTGAGTACATAGGATTCTGGCTTCACCAGTTCTATGATGCTTTACTAAGAATAATGTGTTCCACTTCCATCCAGGTTAATACAAAGGGTGTAAAGTCTCCATCTTTTTAAATGCCTGAATAGTACTCCATGGTATACATCTACCACAACTTGTTAATCTATTCCTGGGTTGGTGGGCATTTAGGCTATTTCCAGATTTTGGCAATTATAAATTGAGCTGTGACAAACAGTTTAATGCAAGTGTCTTTATTTTCTTTATAGGTAGACTCCTTTGCAGTAGCTACCTCATGGTTCATTGTGGGGTTGCTCTGGACTGTTTTTTATGTTGCCAGGATTTTTCTGCTGTTTCTTCCTAAGTGTTTTCTTTTACCTGTTTCCTTGCCCTAATTTTCCTTTCACTTCCTCTTGCTCTTTAAGTTACCATTCTTTTGACCTAAGGTTTTGATGAGTCCTTTTGGTACAGCACTAAAGGGATGAGAAGATTGAAGAGCAAGAAGGGAAAAAATATTTTAAAAAAGAAAGGAGAGGGGGTGAGTAAAAGGGAATATTGGCAAAAAGAAGAGAGGAATAGAAAGAGGGATACAGTAGTAATAAATGTGTACAGTAGGGTACTTTGATTCACCCCTTAAAAACACTTTCAATGTCTCATGGTCGAGTCTTTGGGGTTCTCTAAGACCATACTGTCAGCAGAGAGCAAGAGTTTGACCTCCTCTTTTCCCAGTTGGATGCCCTTTATTTTCTTCTCTTGCCTGATTGTATTGGCTAGAACTCTCAGTACTATGTTGAATCATAGTGGTGATAGAGGACAACCTTTTCTGGTTCCAGTTCTAAGTGGAAAAGCATTCATTTTTACTCCATTCAGTATAATATGAACTGTGGGTTTGCCATAGATGGCTTCAATCAGATTAAGAAAAATGCCACACTGGCTTGGCATCCATAGCACAGTGGTTATAGCACCAGCCACATGCACCAAGGGTGGCAAGTTTGAACCTGGCCCAAGTCAGCTAAACAACGACAACTGCAAAAAAGAAAGAAAGAAAGAAAGAGAAAGAGAGAGAGTGAGGAAGAGAGAGAAGAAGAGAGAGAGAGAAAAGAAAAGAAAAATGCCACCTATGCCTATATTCTCAAGTGTTCCAATTAGAAAAGGATGTTGAGTTTTATGGTATGCTTTTTCTGCATCTATTGTGAGAATCATATGGTCTTTGTGTTTGCTCCTGTTTGATAGGGTGAATTACCTTTATGGGCTTGCATATGTTTAACCAGCCTTGCATCTTTGGGATGAAACCTACTTGATTGTGGTGAGTAAGTTTTTTAATGTGTAACTGCAATTTATTAGCTAGAATCTTCTTGAGAATGTTTTCATGTATATTCGTTAGTGAAATTGGCCTAAAATTCTCCTTTTTAGTTAGATCTTTTCCTGGTTTTGGTATCAGGGTGATGTTTGCTTCCTAGAACATGTTGAGGAATTCACAATTCCTTCCTTCACAAGTTTTTGGAGTAATTTCTTCAGCATGGGTATAAGCTCTTCCTTGAAGGCTTGATAGTATTCTGGTGTGAAGCCATTTGGAACAATGCTGTTGTTGTTGTTATTGTTCTTGCTTCTAAGTTCTTGAAATCAGTCTGTTCAAGAGCTCTATTTCTTGTTGATTAAGTCTAGGGAGAGGGTGTGATTCCAGGTATTGATCCATTCCCTCCACATTGTCAAATTTCTGGGCATAGTTTCTTATAAAATACTCAGAGATGATCTCTTGTATCTCTGTGGCATGTTATTGCTCCTTTATCATTTCTGATTGAGGTTATTAGAGATTTTTACTTTTCTGTTTCTAGTTAACATGAGCAAAGGTTTATCAATTTTGTTTTTTTGAAAAACCAACTTTTTTTTTTTTTTTTTGAGACAGTATCACTTTGGCATGTAGATGGATTCCATCAGATCACGAAAAATGCCACACAGCCTCAGTGTCCATAGCACAGTGGTTACAGTGCTGGCCATATACACTGAGGTCACAGGTTTGAACCCAGCCTGGGCCAGCTAAACAACAATGACTACTGGAAAGAAAGGGAAAAAAAGAAAGATGGAAGAAAGGGAGGGAGGGAGGGAAGGAGGAAGGGAAGAGGAAGGGAGAAGAAAAGAAAAATGCCATTTATGCCTAAATTTTAGTGTCCCAATTAGAAAAGGATGCTGAATTTTATGGAATGCTTTTTACTGCATTTATTGAGAGAATTATATGGTTTTTGTTTTTGCTCCCGTTTGTTAGGGTGAGTGCCATGGCACCCTCAGTAGAATGCCAAGGTGTCACAACTCACAGCAACCTCAAACTCTTGGACTCAGTGATTCTCTTGCCTCAGCCTCTCAAGTAGCTGGGACTACAGGTCCCCACAATAATGCCTGCCTGTTTTTAAAGATGGGGTCTCTCTCTTGCTCAGGCTGGTCCCAAACCTGTGAGCTCAGGCAACACACCTGTCTAGGCCTCCCAGAAAAACTAACATTTTGTGTCATTAATTTTCTGAGTGATTCTTTTAATTTCATTCCTCTCTGTTTTAATTTTGGTTATTTCATTTCTTCTGCTGGGTTGGGATTAGATTGTTTTTCTTTTTCTAATTCCATAGGACTGTTCATGAGTTTGTTGCTGCACTCTTTCTGTTTTTTGATTGTAAGTATCTAATGTGATAAATTTCCCTCTTAAGACTGCTTTTGCTGTATCCCACAGGTTTTAGTAACTTGTGTCTTCATTGTTGTTATGTTTGAGGAATTTAACAATTTCCTCTTTTATCCCTTTCCAACTATCATTCAGCATAAGGTTGTTTAATTTCCAAGTCTTTGTGTGAGGATGAACATTTTTGTTGGAGTTGAGTCTGTGAAGATACAAGGTGTAATTTCTATTCTTTAAATTTTGCTGAAGTTTGATTTGTATCCTAGGATGTGCTCCTTTGGGGTATGTACCACAGACTGATGAGAAAAATGTATATTCTCTAGCTTTGGGATGGTGGGTCTGTATATGTCTATTAATCCATTTGTTCTAGAGTCACATTTAAGTCCTTTGTATCTTTATTTAGTTTCTGTTTAGAAGATCTGTCCTGTTCTGTCAGAGGGGTGTTAAAGTTCCTGACTATTATGGTGTTATGGCACATCATATTGCTCAGACCCATCAAGGTCTCTTTCATAAATCTGGGAACATTTTAGTTGAGTGCACAAATATTTAGAATTGAAATGTCTTCTTGTTGTATTTTTCCTTTGACCAGTAGAAAGTGTCCATCTTTGTCTTTCTTAACTTTAGTTGCTTTAAATCTGCTTGTATATGAAAATAAGATTGCAACTCCTCCTTTCTTCTGATTTCCATTTGCTTGAAATACTGTTTTCCATCCCTTAACCTTGAGTCCTGATTTGTCCTTCAAGGCTAGGTGGGTCTCCTAGAGACAGTATATGGATGGCTTGTGCTTTTTTTATCCAATCAGACAGGCTGTGAGTCTTCAGTGGTAAGTTCAGTCCATTGACATTTATTGAAAGAATTGGTAAGTGTGGAGGAGTTCTATCCATCTTATTTTGTGAAAGTCTGTTGTGTAGTTTTATCCTTTGCACCACTGCGGAAGCTAAGTTTTTGTTTTTTACTAAGCCACACAATTTTATTCTTAAATGAAAATACATCTTAGATACTATTGCCAAATTAATCTGAGTATATCTTGCCAATACAGAATGACAACAGAACACTGTGAGGTTTAGGCATAGCTGTGGTAAAAATTGGTCTAACCTTTTGATTATACCTGAATTTTAAAATAATTACATTGGCTCTTTTAACCTGCCACATGTAATTTTTTAATGTATCATGCTATTTAAAAATACTGTGACAGCTAACATTTAAATAAATGCCTGCTGTTTGTGAATGTTTAAATGACTGAAGCTGTGAACATATTTGCTAATTTATACCACATTTAGATTCTAAATGATACAGTTATTTAACATACATTATGCTGATTAATTGATATTTGAAAATAAGTCTGTTTTTCTTTTGAGTAGGCTTTTGGAAAAAGTGCATGGAATATAATTTTCTAGTCATATGTTACTTTCCTAACCTGTACTTATTTCAAAATCTTCTCACTCAGGAGAGGTAAACAGCAGGCAA
>CAUYON010072981.1:0-11017 GCA_963573935.1 Arctocebus calabarensis | reverse complement strand
CTCAGGGTGTCCAGAAGCCTCACGCTGTCTCCCTGTGTCCCCAAAGGGAAGTTTCTGGGCAGATCCCGCCTGGCAGAGATGCCTGAAGTCCTCTCTCCCCAGTCTCACTGTGCCCAGCCGCAAGGAAGCTGTTACTCCTCTTCTGATCTTTTCCCCTGTTTCATATTTCAATATAGATTCCTTGATGGTGACTGATCAAAGAAGACAACTTTGGAAGAGGTCTAGAAAAGAATTTTGGGTGTATTTACTAACACATGAAACTGAAAACAAGTAGATCAGAACTCCCACCACGTTTTGAGAAAACTATAAAGCCCAAGAAACCACAAGATTGAATCTGTAAAATTACCTCCATGCAATAGCAGAAAGTGGGACTCCTAATGATATACTCGCCCATAGTCACCTCATATGCGGCCATGGAAAATAATGGATAAGAGTATTCTGTAGGCAGGTAGAGCCAAGGGCGCCACAGAAGAAAATGGGCAATAAAGTTCCTTGCAGAAGACAGTCCCAGGGTCTGGCAAGACATTTTCTCTTAAGGCTTGTGGGTCTTCACAATACCTACTCAACAGAATCCTATCATCACTCTGAACCAGGGATTTCCTTGGGAGATTTTATTGTGGTTAGTCTGTCCACTTTTGCATGTTGGATGGGTAGATGGAGCACAGACAACTTTTCTTTTAGTTCAAAGGATTCTGAGCCTTTAGAAACCATATCTGGACTTTCAAAAGAAGCCTACGCATCACCCAAACCACCTAGACTTTGAGAGAGATGCAAAAAACCAGACACAATTTGGAGTTTCTCATGTTACGTGAGTATGTTTTAAGTAAGGGGTGATGGTGGCCAAGTGGGCTAACTATGACAGAAATTGATAGCTATAAAACAAAAATCTATTCTCCCTTTCTTTCTGGGCACCCAGCTAGAAAATGAAATGATTAAGTTTTTTTTTCATTGAAATATGATTGCAGTGACTCAGTGGCTCAAGCGGCTAAGGCGCCAGCCATGTACACCTGAGCTGGCGGGTTCAAATCGAACCCAGACCAGCCAAACAATGACGGTTGCAACCAAAAAATGACCGGGCGTTGTGGTGAGCACCTGTAGTCCCAGCTACTCGGGAGGTGGAGGCAAGAGATTCGTTTGAGCCCAGGAATTGGAGGTTGCTGTGAGCTGTGATGCCATGGCTCTCTTTCCAGGGTGACAGCTTGAGGCTCTGTCTCAAAAAAAAGAAAAAGAAAGAAAGAAAGAAATATGATTGCAGCCAGGTGCAGTGGCTCATGCCTGTAATCCTAGCACTCTGGAAGGTCAAGGCCAATGGTTTGCTTGAGCTCACAAGTTTAAGACCAACCTGAGCAAAATGAGAACCTGTCTCTACTAAAAAGAGAAAAACTGATGCAAGAGGGTCACTTGAGCCCAAGAGTTGGAGGTTGTGGTGAGCTATGATGACATGGCATTCTACTTGAGACTCTGTCTCAAAAAAAAAAGAAAAGAAAGAAATAGGATTGCAGAAATACATGCCATTTCTATTCTTGGCCCATACAAGCCTCTCACACTTGTCCAATATGTCCTTTCCTCCCACTGGCTGATTGAGGTAGCAAAGCTTTGGATGACCTCTAGTTGTCACGTATTGAGGGAGGTAGAGCCTTCCTTAACCTGGGTCTCTAAATGACTGTGGAGGATAGCTGCCATCAACCCTGTCCTATTATAATGACTTTTTGTTTTTCTAAGCTATTGAAATTTCACTTTTATTTTAACTGCAGTTTAACATACTCTAATATATTATTGTAAAAAGTAGCGACATCTATTTTTACAGAATTTACTGGGTTTTCCAGGAATTGCTGCAATTGACCCTTTGAATCTGAAAACTTTATACTGTCCCTCACTATCCTCCTGGCCAGATTAGATTGCATGGTCCCTTCTTATGACTACCTGAAATAAATATACTCTTAATCTCTTCTTTCATCTTCCTCTTTCCTCCCCTCCTTTTATCTCCTCTCCTCTCTTCCCCTACCCTCCTGCTGTACTCTCTTGGCAAAATCCCAGCTCTGGTTTCATCCAATCCCATCTACTCCCACATTCACAGCTTCCTGCAGCTAGTTTCACTTTAAATTCATGACTGACGCAAAGTAAGTCCATAGTTCTGCCCAGCAATCTCACTACATTTACACAGTTCATTCATTTATCCAGTCTCTTACACAGCTGTTTCAAACTTTCTTTTTTCTCCACACCTCTCTAGTTCCTCCCTGCTCCTCCTCATTCTCAGCTGATGAGTTTGAATTCCACTTCAATAAGAAAATAGAAGTAATCAAGGGAAATTTTCCATTGGTTCTCACCACCTCCTCTGCTGCCTACCTGCATCTGTTCCTGTGTAATTTGCCTTCCCTCCTGGGTGAGTTGTCTGTGCTCCTTTCAAAAGCCAAAACTTCCATATGTGCACTGGGCACCATTTCCTCTCATCTACTCAAGGATCTTACTCCAATAATTCTCTCCTCTCTCTCCTGCATCATCAAAATTTCTTTCCACACTGGATCTTTCCCATCAATACATAGAACATCTTGCAATACATTCCATCTTAAAAAAAAAAATCTTGACTTCACAGATCATTACCTTCCAACTTTCCCATTTCTTTGCTAGCTCATATAGATATATTACTGAAAATTCTTATCTATATTCACTCTGTTTTTTCTCTGATATCATTCTTTCTTGAGTGCAGGCAGGCTTTCCTCCTCATCATTTCACTAAAACAACTTGTGCCAAGATCACCAGTGATCTTCATGTTACTAGATCTGATGGTCAATTATTAATCTTCATCTTAGCCTGTCTGTAGCATTTGATACAGTGTATTGCTCACTTTCTCTTAAAACACATTATTTTCTTGACTTCCAGGGACCCTTCTTTCTTGGTTCTTTGCCTTCTTTGTCAGTCCCTCTCCCTCTTCTCCTCAACCCTTAAATCTTGGAATGCCCTAAACTCAGTCCCATATGCTGATTCTTCCCTATCTACATTCATTCTCTTGATAATTTTATCAAATTTTGTAATTTTTAATACCAAGTTTATGCAAATCGATTCCAAATTTCTATTTCTAAGCCAGATGTCTCCCTCTAACTCGGGGATTATATACCCAACTACCTTCTTGACATCTCTACTTTGATGTCTCATTGTGACTTGGAAATTCACATTCCCCAAAAATCAAAGTCCTGATTATTTTTACCCTCAAGCCTGTTCAATAAAAGTAGCTCCATTTTTTCAGTTATCTAAGCCAAGACCTTCATCCCCTGAGACTGTTCTCTCCTCCTAACAATGTACACCCAGTGCATCAGCATATCCTCTTGCCTCTACATCCAGCTGTCTTTGTATTCTGACTACTTCTCAAGACTCCCTCACCATAATTTCTCACCCAGACAACTGCAATATGTAGTACCCTGTGGCCAACACAGCTCAGTCTTTCTCATTACCTTTGTCCTCTCCTTCTATACTCATAAAAAAAATTATCTGGGTAATATTTACCTAGTCTTCCAGCTACCCAGAACATTTCTTGCAGCTTGACATAGCCAAGAGGATGCCAGCAGAAAATGTCTATAAAGTTTCTGGAAACATTTCTTAAGAGAAACCTCGAGCTAGGCGTTGCGGGGTATGCCTGTCCCAGCTACTCAGGAACCTGAGGTAAGAGGATCACTTAAACCTACGAGTTTGAGGTTGCTGTTATCTAGGCTGATGCCATTGCACTCTAACCTGGGCAATAGAGTGAGACTCTGTGCCTATCTCACCCCACTCCCTAAAAGAGAGAGAGCTTGAAGGTAGCCTTTGCTGCTTCCCTTTCAACTTTTCTTCCATCCTGCCTTCTGGTACAGAGATGACTCCTTAGATCACAAAGATACACCCTCCTGTTTATTCTTTTTTATTACACTCATGCTCTGGCTGAGTCCTTAAAGCAGTGAGATGGAAGGTTCTGGGGTCTGTGATGACTTGCTGAAACAGCTGCTATCCACCTCTGGATTCTGACCTCCAGGCCTGAGTGAGAAACTAACTACTATTTAAAGCCACTGTCACTTGTGTGTGACTGTCACCACTGAAATTCTTCCTCTAACTGGCGTCTCTGCTCTGACCTTGCTCCTTTATACCTATTCTCCCCACAGCACCAGCCAGTGGCCCCTTTAAGACCCAGCTTGGTTCATGCCACTCTTGTGCCCAAAGCTCTCTGGAAACTCCTCTTGCTGCACTCATTGTGCTTTCTGTGGACATGTTCATTCTTCTGTGCTCTGTTCCTGTTCCTCCTCTGCTCTCAGCTCTGTGCACTCTGGACCCCATTCCTTTCTCTGCACATGCAGTGGCCCATGCACTGGCTCACAGACACATTCCTACTGCAGAGCAGTGCCATTCTTTCTCTTTCCTGGATTCTTAGCCCCATTATCTTGTGACTCACTCTGTCACTTTCCTCAAGATTGCACCCAAATGTCACCTTATCAAACGGGCTTTTTCTGACCAGTCGGTCTAAACCATCACCACCACCACCACTAGAAAATGTTCCAGAGGGAAAGAAAATCACTCTGAAGATACTGGGCCCAAGTTCTCATAGGGCAGATAGGGACTTGAGCCAGGAGTAGCAGCCCAGTGGTGCTTAGAGGGGCTTTCAGTCATTCTTCCCATGTGATTTCCATCAGGATGCTGCCCTCATTCCTTGATATGGACAATGAGCACTGTCTTTATTTACCAGAAGTTGCTGTGCAAAAGCTGCTGTACTTGGCTTTAGGCACCACCACCCCATCCCATCTTCCCCATTTCTCTCTCACCAACCATACCCAGCTAGATGGTCATCCCTCTAAATAAAAAGCTTAAAGCTGCCACTGGCTAAATTTTGAATGGCATAGGCACTCTATAGTTTACAGTCCCCCAACTCCCTAT
This sequence comes from Arctocebus calabarensis, assembly GCA_963573935.1. Classification (NCBI taxonomy): domain Eukaryota; kingdom Metazoa; phylum Chordata; class Mammalia; order Primates; family Lorisidae; genus Arctocebus; species Arctocebus calabarensis. The sequence goes on along the minus strand of CAUYON010072981.1, from coordinate 6,121 downwards.
TGTCATATAACCACTCACTTCACGAATTCATACTATCTGTCTGGCTCCTGAAGTCATATGATAGGCAAATAATGGCAATAGGGTATTTTAGTCCTCATAAATTTATGGAAGAAAACTCAAAAGGTTAAGAGTTATTCTGAGACTTCAAAGAATGACTGGCTCTTTAGTATGGAACTCCAGGCATCAGGAGACAGTCATTCCACATAATAACTTTATCTGCCTACCATTCTAAAGGTGAAACTCCATCTACTGTATTACTCCAAAGCTCATCCTGGAGAGTTGTTTGATTTGGTTCAGAATCCAAATTATTTTCACTTGAAATGTCAATACTGGCCAACTGGGCTTTAGACATACAGACATTGTTGTAAACAAATTAATTTTTCCTAGAAAGGAATCTAGCCTGGTATCAAGGATCAACTATTTTAAACAACTAAAAGGACAATTACCTTATTGAGCTGGTAAATGCTATATTTAGGAGTTACTAAAGACATAAATTCAAACAATTGCCAACTCAAGTGAAGTTCAAATTGTTCAAAGTGAATAGCTCATAAGAGTTTTCTATAGATCTCAGTAATGCCCTGTTACATATTTATGTTGGTATTTTTTCTTAAGGAAAGTATTAGTATTTCTGTCTTAATCTGACCCTGTCCTTATAAATCCTTTCAAAACCAAATGCTTGGAAAATGGTAATAAAAAGTGTTTTGAATGAGATCATTGGCTCTTCTTGTTAGCAGTTCTTCCAGAATTAAGAATCATTATGAAATAATCTCATTCATTCATTATTCATTCAGCAAAATCATGCAACAAATATTTATCTAGCAATACTAGTTACTAGTTACCATAAAGTCACAGCAATCAATGTAAGAGCAAGATCCATGCTCTCATGGAGACTACAGTCTGACTGAGGGACAGACAACAAATAAGTAAATGGATGATAGGTTTGAACGATGAAGGAAGGTTCATCACCAGCATCTGGGGCTTGAAAAGGGGACTAAGGGGATAAATGAATTAATGATTTAATATGATAAACTCTACCTTTAGAATCTCTGATCAGACAGGACATTTGCTCTGTAGTCATAGAGTGGAGTGGTGTGGGGTTATGCATGTTTTTAGCTCCATTTTCCACAAACTGTGGCTTTTTTATGTGTGTTGGCAGCAGGTGGCTCCCAAAAGGAAAAGCTCTGGGAGACAAAAGTCTGTGTCTGAACCTCTTTCCTCCTCACATGTTGAGAGCTGCAGAGAAACCTTATCTCCTGTACAACACTGGGACTCTTATATGGGACATCCCACAGTTTGATGCTCTGCATTCTCTAAAGCAAATGAGATCTCTATTTGGAACCAAGGCTACCATGTTGGGAAATGAGTCTGCAGGTTCAAATGTGTTCCAATAAACTTTCTTTGGTCTTTAGTTTCCTCAGAGTGGAAGTAATCATTGCCTAGGGTCCCCTGTTGTTCCCTGCTCCTGCTGCCTTTAGTTTGTTTGTCTAGTCATTAGAGCAGTTTCTAACTGCCTCATAGAACAAAGTCAGCACTTCTTGTTTCCAGATACTATGATGCCCTGGCAGAGTAAACTGGGTCTTCTGTTTTGCAACAGTTCCAGGAAGATGGTATCTTCTTTACCTATAGATCTCGATAACTCTGAGCAGAAACTGAAACAGTCGTACCCAAAGGCTGAACCCAATATTTCTGAAAATCATGAAAACAATATCAACTTTAGCCTTGTCAGAGCCTCTGACAAGACCTTTCCAGACCATAGTCCCCTTAATGTTAGAGCCCATAGATGTGATTCCCTAGGTTGACCTCAGAAGTATGAGAGAGCCAGGGTGGGGACCAGAGGCTGAGAGAAAAAAGTAGGTGACCTAGTTTATGTCAAATGATTGTGACATGAATAGAATGGCAAGACTAGAATGTGAAAGTCAGCAAAGTTGCTCATGGCTGAGCTCACCTCTTCCCTGGGCCCTGGGAATTTGGCTTTCCTTCCTGACCCCTTCCTCCACCAAAAACATTAAAACTTATATTTTATTATGGTGCTGGTATAAAAATGAATACAATCAAGACTAGCTTCATTAGTACACATTTACTATGATTATAGTCAATTTTTTTTTTTGGAGACAAAGTCTCACTAGGTGGCCCTGGGTAGAGTGCTGTGGCATCACAGCTCACAGCAACCTCAGACTCCCGGCTCAAGCAAATCTCTTGCCTCAGCCTCCCAAGTAGCTGGGTCTACAGGCGCCTGCCACAACACCCAGATATTTTGTTATTGTTGTTGTAGTTGTCATTGTTGTTTAGCAGGCCCCAGCTGGGTTCAAACCCACCAGCCCCAGTGAGCTACAGGTGCTGAGTCTCAATTTTTGTTCTTATTTTAAAAGAAATGAAAAAAAAATGAAATGAAATGAAAGTCAAAACAGTTCCGTGGGCCTGGGCATGGTGCGTCCTGTGCACAATGGAGAATTCACAATGGAGAATTCAGAGGTGAGGCTATAGCCTTTTTGCCCCTCTTTAGGATATCATCCTTTTCATACAGATATGCCAGAGTATTGCTGCCCTGCCCACTGCTAACCAATGGAAACATCTTGGCCAGCAACAACGCTGGGAGGGAAGTGATAACCAATCTCTCCGCCTCCCATCGCCCATGGAGGATTGCCTTTTGCCACCACTTCTCCACTGAAACTTCCCCACAATGTCCTCAGCAACCTCTTGATTGCCAAACCCTAGGCAATATTCAATCTTTTTGCTTTAGACCTTTCCATCACATTTGACATCATTCTTCATTTAACTAGTTTGTATTGAGTGCTGGCAAAGTTTTAGGCTGTGTGCCAGATTTTGGAGGCATGATTATTAATGAAGTTAACAGACAAGATTTCAGCCTTCATAGGGCTTTTGGCCTGGTGGGGGACACAGACAAATAAACAGCAAGTACAATACATTTGGGGATACTATAGAAGTACAAGGATGCCTAACTCAAATGTGAGAAGTCAAAAAATGCCTGCTGGGGCAGATTACACTTAACCTAAGACTAAAACCTGAAAGATGAATGCAAGTTAGCCTGTTGAGGGGAGAGAAGAGTGTTCTAGGAGGAAAAGGCAACTTGCACACAACTTCAGTGATAAGAGGAACAACTGCACGCTTGATAATAGAAAGTAACCCCACATGGCTGAAGCCCAGAGGGTGTGTGTGGGAGGCGAGTTTGTGCTGGGCCATTTCATGAGTATATTGACATTTTATGAAGATAACTGGTGTCAGTGTGAAGAGTAGAGTGGGCTGAAGGTGATTCTGGGGTGAGAGAGAGCCACCGGGAGGCTGTAGAAGAGTGGCAGTGGCTGGGATCTGGGCAGGACACAGTAGAGCTCTGAACCAACAAAACAAAAGAGGCAAAGGAGAGACAAAGACAGATTAGAAAAGTCAACAGGGTTTGTCAATAGAGTGCATGTGGGGGTACAGAGAAAGAGGGAATCAAGGATGACATTGGTATTTGGGGTCTTAGTGGCAGAAACAGAGCCCAATTCTCTGGTTAATCAGAAAGGGGTTGTTTGAAGATGTTAGGAGGCAACACAATTTGCAGGAGAGGCAGAAAACCCAATGTAGAAGGCTCAGAGCCAAGAACAAAGTAGTCAGGAGCTAGTCCAGCCACAGATTCTAGGATAAATGGGGCAGAATCACTGCTGCTTGTTGCTTGGCTCCCAAGAGACTAGGAACTGGATATCCAAAGCTTTACAACAGCCACACCAGGGGAACTGGATGCCTCCATAATTGTCCTGGCCACAAAAGGCTACTTCTCCCCATCCAAAGGCTGGCCATGTTGCTCACTTCCATCTCCCATTCCTAGGAAGGTGCAAATGCTTTACCAAACCTGAGTTCCATGTTGAACCAAGTTGTGAAGGGGCTTGGAAAATGCAGTTCCTAGCTACCTAGAAAGGCAAACTACAGGGGCTTTGGGATAGGTGCTCACTGAGTCCCTCATATAATAGTACCAATCACAGTCAATGTCTTTGTGCCACCCTCTAACTTGAGCAATATAAGGAAAGTGTTATATCTCTTTTAGAGATGGGGCTCAGAGAATGAATAATGCATCCCAAGTCAGTGTTGTATGCTATGGTCTGAATGTTTGTTTCTCTCTCCCCTAAATTCATGTGTTGAAACCTAATCCCCAATCCAATAGTATTAAGAGGTGGGGCCTGAAAGAATTAGAGTGGAGCCCTAATGAATGGAATTAGTGCCCTGATGAAAGAGGTTTAAGAGAATTTGTTTGCAGCTTCTGCCTTGTGAAAACACAGAGAGAAGGTGCCATCTATGAAGCAGAAAGCAGGCCCTCACCAGACACTGAACCTGCTATTATGGCAACACAAATGGACTAAGAGAGTGGGGCAGAGATTTGAAGCTGGGTCTCACTAACTCCATAGCTAGGCTTTTTCTTTTTTTTTTTTTTTATTAAGTCGTTTGTACATAGATCATACATAGATTTATGCCATTATGGGATTCGATGTGTTGATTATTTGTACAAATTGGAGTGCTTACGTGTTACTAATCAACATAGCTTTCAGCTTTCACCTCTTTTACTCAATTACAATGTTAATAGCATATTGCAAGTACAAGCTAGGCTTTTTCTATGCCATCATACCAGGAAAGAACAGGTCTTTCATGTCTGTCCTGAACTGGAAAGACTGACCCACCCCTCCCAGACTGCAGACTAGGTTAGGTGCCCTTCTGCTGAGAGTTTCTAATGCCCTCTCATTAGAGGCAGATGTCTCTGTTAGGTGATTCTACACTGCATTCTCATTGTTAGGTAGATGTATGTTTCTACTTGGACATGAGCCAGTGCTTACACGTTTGTATTCCCAGATAGTTAATATTTTAATGAGGAATAAGTGAGTATGCAAAGCTCCTTTAGTACAGTGCCTGCTATGTAGAAAGTGTTATTTGCTTTTGTTGTATTCCTTTTAGCATCTAGCATTTAGTCCATGGGAACTTCTTAATAACTAATGAATGAATGAATGAATGAGACCCAAGGGATTTATGACAGATGATAAATGCTATCTGTTGTTTCTTGCAGGCATACTGACCTTGTTACTAAGAGATCTATTTTTTGTTTAAAAGGCTAAAATTGTGATGATAGAATATGAAGCCCTAGGGCCAGGTGCTTATCTTCTGGGAATCTTCCCTGAGTCACTTCAATTACATACCATCAGGGCCACCTAAACATGAAGCTCCCTCCCAGTCCAACATTAGTTTTAAATTGTACATTTTTGAAAAACCAGTTACTATGTAGTGCTTTCCAAAACACACCTGAGATCTTCATACTCACCGAGTAGCCTACATCCCAAAGGCTCTCAACCTCATCTGCGCAACAGTTCTTCCACAGCTGACTTCAATCTCTCCCACCAAGCCTGCCCTGTATATTTTTCTATTTATTATTAAAAGTTTCATACTTGCACAAAGCAGAGAAAGTGTGATGAGCCTCTGTGCATGGCATTCATCTTCAGCGATGATCTCTCTGTTGCCATTCCTTTTTTTTTTTTTTATTAAATCATAGCTGCATACATTAGTGCAATCAAGGGATACAATGTGCTGGTTTCATATACAATCTGAAATGTTTTCATCAAACTGTTTAACATACCATTCATGGCATTTTCCTAGTTATTATATGAAGATATTTATATTCTGCATTTGTATTCTGCATTTAGTAAGCTTTGCTTGTACCCTTCCAAGATACACCATAGGTGTGGCCCCACCAATTACCCTACTTCCACCCCAACCACCCCCTTCCCCTCCCTTTCCATATTTTTGTGCTATAGTTAGGTTATAGCCTTCATATGAGACCTTGAAAAAGTACATTGGATACTTTTTCTTCCATTCTTGCGATACTTTGCTAAGAAGAATATGTTCCAGCTCCATCCATGTAAACACGAAAGAGGTAAAGTCTCCATCTTTCTGTAAGGCTGCATAATATTCCGTGGTGTACATGTACCAAAGTTTATTAATCCATTCGTGGGTCAATGGGCATGTGGGCTTCTTCCATGACTTAGCAATTATGAATTGGGCTGCAATAAACATTTTGGGACAGATGTCTTTGTTGTAGTGTGATTTTTGGTCTTCTGGGTATATACCTAGTAAAGGAATTATA
>CAUYON010072978.1:0-22260 GCA_963573935.1 Arctocebus calabarensis | reverse complement strand
TTTATTTCGTTGATAATTTATAGTTTATATTTTCACATTTTTATTTAAAACAAATTATTTTAAGTGATTTTTTTGTTGAGTGAGCCTGTCCTTTGAAAATTGTTCTCTGTTTCTATTTTAAAGTGCCCCCCCCCCCCCCGCCCTGACACAGCACTATATCAGTGCTGAGAAAAGAAGAAAAAGCAGATGAGTCCTGGGTTTGCTTTTCTAAGGCAGAAATGACTAATGAGGGATTCTCCAAAACTTTACAAGGAAGGAATGATCTAATTATTTGACTTTTTTAACCTAGGCGCCCCCTGGAAGTAGGGTAGATTGAGCACGAATACTTTTTGATAACAGTCATGTTCTGGCTCTGACAAGTACTCTTTCAGGGGCAGGCATGGACTTTTCCCTCTCCACTATCAAGAAAATGCCACATGCATAAGTTGCCTTACTCATGAGTTATAATTATACTTCTCAATTCATAGACCATGAAGGGCAATGTCGTGCTGGAGCTGGCACCGACACAAGAATTTTTAGAGATTTTTGCAAACCCGCTGACATGATGTAATGTGTTATAGCTTGAAATTGGCTACAGTGGGATTATTTTATACTACTGAAATAAACACATGTTACAAATCATTTTTCCCTTTTTTGGGGAGTGCTGCCTATTCAACATTTACCAGTGATATACCACCAATCAAAGATTTCATAGAGGCATCTCAGTTTTCTACCAATTCCCATGCATGGGTAGGACCTATTTTATGCTCAATCTATTGTGGGAGGATGGAAGTGATGGAAGAGAGAAGGGATGTTACTGATGCTGCTCCTAATGTTACATGCTATTGCTGACCTTTTCCACTCAGCACCCTAATGATGTCACCTTTTAAAACCCCTCATTGGCAAAGAGGAAGCCATGAGCCCCATGGGCATGCTTGGTAAGAGTGGCTTTGATACCTTGCTGAATATTGGCAGGGCATAGGTCCTGCCTTTAAGACAATAGGCATAACTTGGAGGAACACTCTCAGTCACCCTTATGTGCCTTTGCCAGTGAAAGTTTATAATAACATTTAGGACCCTGTTCCCTGACATTGCTGCTTTATTTTCTGTAAAATGTAACTTAGATCATTCCCTTATCCCTTGACTGTACGTGCATGTGAAGAAGGACATTTCACATGTTTAAGGGATCATTGCTTTCTTATTTTAAAATCAAATATAAGTGAGTTGGGTTTCTGCCAACTTAAAGGGGTAGATCTTATGTTGGTGTGTCGATGTAAATCCGGATCTGGGTGCCAAGGCCAAGAACCAAGAACGCTCATATGTAGAGTCTGAGGCCTGAGAAGATGGATAATGCCCCTCAAAGAGAGAGCACAGCCCTTCCTCCCCCTGTTTCTTCTGTTCAGGATCATAGTGGATTGAATGATACCCACCTGTACCATAGAGGGTCTTCTGCCAACTAAAATGCTAATAATCTCTTTTGTAAATACCCTCACAGACACATGGAAGTAATGTTCCATTGTTATTATTATATGTAATAACTATTATGTTGGCATCCCTTAGCTCAGTCAAGTCAGCACATAAAATCAACCATCACACACTCCCTGGTGTCACAACCCTTTGCTCTTATGGTTAGCAGTGGAAACTGTAGATTGTTCAGGAAGATGGTAAGATTCTTTTTTTGTTTAAATGTCAGGTTAACATGGGGGGTACGAATGATTAGGTTATATTGTTCATTGTTTGTTCGGTAAATAAAGTTCTAATTGTAGTTGAGCCCTTTACCCAGGGAAGTGCTCTGTACTGTTATATTGTGCCCATTAAGGAGTCTTTCTTAATTCATGAATCCCATTGTTAAAAGTTCTTCTGTAGGGTTTCCATGGACACATAAGTCATGTACACACATTAACACACACACATATCTATGTATCTTTGTTTTCCTTTCTCTCTGAATTTTTTCTTCCCACACAATTACTGCTTTCTCATTTTTTCCTTTATGAAACAGTATAAATGATAAAGTGTGAAAGTGGGAAGGTTTATGTGTTTATCCAGGGTGGAAAATTAAGTTGAAGGTGGAAGCTCTCTTTAGATAGTTCATGGCAACTCTTAGAAGGCTCCTTCCCATGGAAGCTGTGCTGGATTCCGTTGGGATAAACAAATCCTGTGGTCGACACTGAGCTCCACCGTGGCGACTTCACATTTATGTTGTTCTCACAGGGTCTGAGCTCTTGGACAGACACTGCACTTCTTGTGATTACATTTGTTGTACACTGGTTAATCAGTCAACCTGATGCATGCTACTGGCTGTTAGCCTTGGCCCTTTCAAATAAATGGACATTGGGAAGCCACACTTGGTGTGGCCTTCAGAGGTGTGGCCTTTGGGCCTATTGTCCTCCCCACACTCACACCCCTAGCACCATTTCTCCACTCACTTCTGGTCTGTTCAGAACCAGCCAGTGCTGGTTTAGCAATATTTGTCATTTTTAAATCGGAATGCTTGGGGCATAAGTTCAGTTAAGTCTTACTTGGGCAATAATAGAAGTAAAATATCTTCTAATGCTAGTATCCTGAACTTCAAGCTGCAATTCTGTTTCAACGACCTGCAACTAATAAAAGAAACTCCATCAACTTTTGATTTTTCCATAACTTGAAGAGGAGTTGACTAAATCAGTTTGCACGTGCTGTAAAGGTGGATTTGAGCAGTGACAGGCATAGAACGACTGCAGGGAATAATTCCTAAAGAGAAAAACAATCCCAAGTTCAAGAAGAATGATGGGGGAATTTGTGGCAGCCATCGAAGTTATTAGAAAAAATATATAAGTAAACAAGATGTAATGTGGTGTTTTCTAGTGAACTCAAAATAGAGCTAGAAGTTAGAAACCAAAATACTCACATCATTGGCAATTTATGTAGTCTTTCCAGACATACTACTGTTGTCTTGTCATTTTCTCCATTATACAAGAGAAAGTCAAACATCTTTTCTGAAAAGGATGTGTGACTATCCTTTAGTTAGGGTCGATTACACATCAAATGTAAAAGTAGTGTACACCATCCCTATATGGGAGTTTCTAAAGCTATGTGAAGTTCTAAGATTTATTTTATTTATTTTTTATTTGTTTTTTTAAGTTCTAAGATATTAACAACAATGATTTTAAAAAGGCTGTAACTATATAATTCTAAAGGTTTGTGTTATCTTAGAATGTTTGGAAATTTAGGTTGATTTGGAAAGGGAGTATTTTAGGGAAAAATTATTTTTTTAGATTTTCTGTTATGCTTATAAACATATATAATTATTTGATACAAATTTCTGTTCATATAATTAGACAAATATAACTGAATCTTCCTGTTTATTTTTAATTGAATTTTGAATCACAATGACGTTTGAAAATTTTCCTTGTGAAAAAGCCAAATCCTTAAATTACAGTGTCATCCCCCTGTGGCTATAGGTTAGAAATATCTTATTTAAGTCACTCTTGTTAATCCTGTGACATGACACACACCCCCTATCTGGACTCACCCCCTTCCATAAGAACTTAGGTAGGTTGGCTGTGGAATTTAACAAGCTTAGGTTAAGACCTTGCCCTGCTACTGGCTCCCTGTGAGATCTTGGGTAAATCACCTAACTTTTCTGTCTCCTAGTTTAGTTTTCTGAAATCCTCGCTTTCTGACTCAATCAACAGTGAAGATTGAAGTAAGAATAGGAGTTTATAAAATGATTATTTTTGAAGTGTTTTAGGGTCTAGCCCAGGCTCTTATTCATTCAACACATAGTTATTACATTCTGTGCCTGGATATAGGGGACACAAGGGAAGTCTTATATCAGCATCTGGTGAGATTAAATGTGTTAAATTAGAGGAGGAAATCTATTCAGTTAAATACGACCACTTCACTCACCCCCCCCCCAAAAAAAACTAATCCCATGTAAGAGATTACTTATACAAGCTAATATTGGTAAATGTTAGGGGTAAATATTTAGAAAGCCACTTTTTAACTCCAAGACAGTGACTTTATTTACTTCTTTTATTGTTTAATTCTTTCTCTTATTCTATAATATTCTGTGAGCCCTCAGTCTATACCAAATACTTATCAGAAATCAAAGATGTAAACTGAAATAAGGCAGACAAGACTTCTGCCTTCAAGGGGCTTACATTCTAGTGGGATGTGACAGACAATTAAGAACTTAATAGTACTGGCAAAACCCATACATATTGACCAGTGGAGCAGGATAGAGAGCCTGGAAATAAACCCACACATTTACGATTTAATTGATTTTTGACAAAGGTGCCAAAGATATCTGATGGAAAAAGGACAACCTCATCCATAAATGGTGTCGAACCCTTATCTCACACCATATTAAAAAAAACAACTCCAAATGGAATGAAGACTTTAGCCTAAGGCCTGAAACTACAAAACTCCTAGAAGAAAACCTGGGAGAAATGCTCCATGGCATCTTCTTGGTCAAAATTTCTTGGATATGAGCTCAAAAGCACAGGCAACAAAGGGAACATACCAGGGATTGCATCAAACTAAAACACTTCTGTTCAATAAAGGAAAAGAACAGAGTGAAGAGACAATTCATAGATTAGGAGGATATATATATATATATGGAATTCAACTCAACAGTAAGAAAACAAATAATAAAAAATGAGCAAAGCACCTAAATAAATATTTCTCAAAAGAAGACATACCAATGACCAACAGGTATATAAAAACAAAGTCTCATCATTGCAAACTATCAGAGAACTGCAAATGAAAACCACAGTGAGGTATCTCATACCTATTGGAAGAGTTATCAGAAAACTAAAGATAACAAGTGTTAGCAAGGGTGTGGAGAAAAGGGAGCCCTTGTGCACTGCAGGGATGTAAATTAATTTAGCCATTTTGGAAAACAAGTGGCGCTTCCTCAGAAAACTAAAGATAGCATTACCATATGATCCAGCAATCCCAATTCTATGAAAGCAGTGTACTAAAGGGATGATTCCACTCCCCAGTTCATAGTATTATTCCCCAAAGTTAAGAATTGGAAGCAAGGTTGGTGTCCATCTCAGATCAATGGATAAAGTGTGGTGTGTCTTTTGGAAAGCAGGAAATCCTGTCATCTGTAACAATGGGGATCAACCTGGTAGAGACTTTGCTCAGTGAAATAAGGCAGGCACAGAAAGACCAATACTTCATGATCTCACTTGTATATGGAAGCTAAAACAGTCAAACCCGTACAAGTAGAGTGGAATGATGATGATAAGAGGGGGTTGGTGAAGAAAGGAGATGTTGATCAATGAGTACAGGGTTTCAATTAGATAGCAATAACCTTTAGTAATCTATCACACAGAATGGTGACTGTAATGAGAATTCACTGTAATTTCAACACTGCTAAAAGAATAGATTTTAAATCTTTTTTACCACCCAACATGTAAGAAGCTAGATTTATTAATTAGCCTGATTTGATCATTCCACATTGCAAATGTATATCTAAACATCACCTTGTATCCCATAAATATACACAATTATTGTCATTTTAAAAAGTTGGCAACCCTATGAGCTCAATCTTGAAAGGAAGAACAAGGCTAGTCCCAGAGTGATGAGAACTTAATTTAATTACAGGCCATTGTCATGTAATTGTCATGAGTTAAATGAACTGGGAGATATGATGAAGAGTAAATGTGATGTTCCTTAAATAGGGTACTTTGGAGAAGCTAGTTTTGAGCTAAAACTTAAAGAATACGAGTGAATCAATCATTTGAAAATCTGGAGAAGGGACCTTTCAAGTCATGGGCCCAGTAGGAGCAAAGGACCTTGAAGGTAGGGGTGGGCTTCAGGTGTTAGACTGGTGGTCCTGGGATCTGAGTGGGCGTCACAACCCCTGGAGGGCTTGCTTGGCTCAGATTCCTGAATCCTGCCATCAGTCAGTAGGTTTGGGTGGAGACTGAGAGCTCTTTCCTCACCAGCCCCCAGGAGATGCAGATGATGGTGGTTTGGGGGCAATATACTCTGAGCACCACTGTGTTAGAAGGATGTGAAAGGATAATGGGGTGTATCCCTGTGAGCGAGGACAAGCGGTGGAAAATGAGGCTGGAGAAGGGCACAGGGCCCTATGAGCTCAACCTTGAAAGCAAAGTACAAGGCTAGTCCCAACTGATGAGAAGTCTGCTGGTCTTCCCTGAAATGTTCTTGCACTTGGTTAGAATGCAGTCAGTCTCCCAGGATTATCTGCTTCTATAAGGCATTCGCCCTATTAAGCATGTGAAACAAATTCTGTGGAATCAGGAAATGGCCTGATATTTGATTCCTCACCAACTTTTGACAAATGGGAGACTACTTTGCAGCGCACAGACATGCTCCAGCACTCTGGTTTCGGATTTGTGACACAGGCCAGACAGAGGTGGCTACAAACAGTTCAGCCCAACATTTACAGAAGCACTTTCCCTGCATCTCTGCAGTACACTTGGTGTAGCAAGGACACATCACGTGATTTCTCACTGCAAGCAGCCTCAATCTTTTGGTGATTTAAAAAAAATAGTAAAAACATTAGATAATTTGAGGACTGCAGAAGCAGAGGGTAGTGTGATGTGTAACAAGGTGCTAAATTGAATGTTTTCTTATGCAAAAGTGAATGAAGCAGGTAGTAATTGCTGTGGCCGCTAAAAAGGGGGAGAATTGTTGCTGGAGGTGACTGAGGAATAAATATTTCCTCTGGGAAAGGCATTTGGGCTGTCTCTTAGAAAATGTTTAAAATTTGGCACTTTGAAGAAAGGGGAATAGCCTTTGTCTTCAGATTCAATCAACATGTGAAGAATCATTGTGTTTTCCCAAAGTTTTTGCTTTTTGCTGCCTTTCAAGGTAAAGCCTTCCATGTGTGGCTGATTCTCCGGGACAATTGAATTACCAGCCCATTGTCTGGTGAGAGCTGTTTGGTCAGAGAGCCCCTGCAGACTTCTCAGAAGCTTTTATCCTTTGAAAGAAGCTGTCCTGATTTGCCATTGTTAATGAAACTTGTAGGATACAATGTTCAAGTTTAAGACCCACTGAGAACACGACCCTGTCCCTCCTTTTATCTCTACATGGGGGATCCACACGGCAAATAGGAAACCCAGTAGCAATACTGCCCACTTCTACCCGCACAGTGGTAGTAATTGTCTTGAACTTTTTTATGTCATATGCTAATAGCTTTGTCTTATGTGTGATGGCCTGTACTGCTTCTACCCTTCATGAATAAATACAAAATGTCTTGCTGCCTAAAGATAAATCCTTTGTAACTATGTATCTCTTTTGAATGTGCATCCTTAGGACCCTTTATGCTTCCATTTCAATATTCTGTGCCCATGTGAAGCTTTGCTCCCAAATTGTGAAGTATGCAGTAATGAAATGGTGACATATATTTTTTCCTCGGTTGAGTGCTTTTATGCGTTGGTTCCTAATATATTTGATAAGTCAAAGGACTCACCCCTTTACCGAGTTTCTCTGGGGAAATTCATGGAGTAATCTTTAATATTAAGATAATTGCTGTTCACTCACATAATTCCAAAGGTATAGGTTTATCTTTAATCCCAAAGTTAACACAGGAAATAATAATAAAATAGAATGATGGCAGAGAAGCAGCAAGCTAACGTAAAGAGGGATGTTACTGGCATCAGTAAGAGATCATCAACCTTTTCTTAATTTCCTGCTCATTGCAGAAAAAGATTTTGAGAATCCCTCCAAAATAGGTACACTTATTTATAAATATACACATGTATCATTATTCTTACATATTATTGCATATGAAAGACACAAAATAGAAATAATATAGACTAAAATGAAAAAGGGAGATAATTTCTAATATTTTCTTTTATATTTCAAATAATTCTCTTTTGCATCCTTTGGCATATGCCCCCTCGGCTTATGAGAATCTGCCTTTAAAGTACCTCAAGTAGCAATGGTATAGTGTAATTATTCTAAAACTTTAGGATGGTTCAGGATTTTCTGGAAGCCTGTAGAAGCAGATTTATGCTTCCTCCCATCCCAGCATTTTTAATTAATTAACATTTTTAAGGTCTGGAGTGAGGTCCAATCATTTGCATGTCTAATTTCTAGGTGATGCTGGTTTGAGGATTATTCAGACCTCGAAAACCACTGGTGTAGTCAAGTGCATGGGGCTCCCGGTTAGTCTACCTAAGGAGGGTGTCAGCGTCCTTTAATTAGTAAAGGTGTAGCCTGGGGTAAATCATTTTACCTTTCTGAGCTCCGTTTTGAAAATCTGTGAAATGTGGGTAAATGCAATTGCTACTTAGTCTCGGGAGAGTTCCATGAGATAATGTACGTTACTGAGTATCCCTGCTCCTCACCCACAAAATAACACATGTTGATTGTTAAACTTCCCTCCTTTTTTTCTCCTCCATTATCAATATCATCAAACATCCTTTTAATGCTACAGAGTAGACACAGGGACTATTGGTTTCAGGATAAAACATTGTGCCTTCATTCTTAAGAATCATGGGGATGTATTTTTTACCTGGGTTAGCATTATACATTAAGAAAGACCATGCTTCAAATGAGGTATTTTTCTAGTTGAATGGGAGAGATGAAGTTCTTTTGCAAAGTCTGCCCAAAGAAGAACAATGTGTTCAGCCCTCTCCCTTCTGTGCGTAACTGTTGATAGTTTGTGGCTAAGTGCGTATTCCTGTCACTTTTTGTGTATACTGAATTATTGTTGCATGAGATTGGTGGTTGTGTCTTTGAATATTCGGGGGCATGAGGATGGTAAATTCCGGTGATTTTTTCTGAATTTGACTAATTTTTTTAACATTTCTTTTCCCTCTGTCTTTCCTTCTCCATCTTGTGCATTGCTAGGACCCAGTACCACTTGCCAGGAAGATTCCTGCGCCAACCAGGGCGTCTGTATGCAGCAGTGGGAAGGCTTCACCTGTGACTGCTCCATGACCTCTTATTCTGGAAGCCAGTGTAATGACCGTAAGTACAACTTTTACAGGCTGGAACTTTCTCAAGAGGTTCTAGGGATTGGAGGAACTTTAAGGAACATTGTGTAAAAACCAAAACAAAGGCTCTTCTGAAAAATTTACAAGTAATTCTCTCCTTTGTTCTTAGCAAATAAAGGACTAGTGCTCTCATGAAAAGAGTAAGAGTTGTTTCTTCTCAGTAATATTTCACATGTTCTCCTATTTGCTTACCTCCTAAGTTTTCCCTTAGGTTTGGAAGAAACTCTGTGCCTGAGAAATAACAAACAAAAAATAGTGACTCAGGCAATACTTTTAAGATTTCCGTTCTCCATTAATTAAATCATCTGTTTAACAATTTTAAGACATTCCCCATTTCCATGGCCTGGAATTTAGAAAAGATTTAAGGAATATAGCTATTTTCTCTCAAAGTCTGAGTTCAGAGAATTTCTTACGCCTTCCAAATGACACAGATGTTCAGTTTATTATTTTTTATGATCAGAACATTTAAAGCATTCCTGAGGATCTTTCAAGTATAAAATAGAGATTCCCTCTAGCTAAATTTTTTGGCACCTATTTGGTTTATATCTACATAGATATTCTGTTTATCCATTTCCATTTGTGAGTACATTTTATGTGTATATGTCTGTGTATTTGGTCCATAGGAGAAGAGAGCATCATGATTCTTATTTCTGCCCACTAGTGGTGTTTCAGGTGTGTTCACTGATTTGGTAGTAATGGAAGATTGATTTCATTAGGGTGGTCCTAGCACTGATGGCAGGGTCGTTTTAGTGCAGTGAGAGAATATAACTGGTGCCTCTGCTCCCTTCTCACATGTTTTCTCAAAGATAAGCAAACAGGTGAAATTTCTGAATATCTACTGTAAAGTTTTTTGTTTTTTTTTAAAGCCCTGACTTAGTGGGTTTCGCTGACCTTCTGACATTCTAAATGCAGCCTTCACAGAAGAAGTTTGTTTTAAAATTCAAATCACCTGACCTCTAGTGTTTATAAAAAAGATATAAAATGCCATCTGAGCAAATAGTAAAGTCATGTGATAGCTCCCCCATGGGAGCAGGCACCAGTGACAATGCTGTGTCCTCTGCGTCTATTTTGTTTTCCTTGGTTCCTTATTTTTCAACTTTTTCTCATGTGTGAAGTTACATCTTGTGGTCCCCCCCCATTGTCTCAATAGATTTTTTGTTCCATATGTTCTTTCATCCTTTTAAGAAATTGTAAGGAGACACAAGATGGAAGTTTGTCTGTGTAGAGGAAAAAAGATGTGATTCCCAGTCATCTAAATATGAAGCATATGTCTCTATAGTATCTGTCATGAAAAGGATACAAATGTTCGTAGAAAATTTTGGCTTAACATTGCTCCTGCCAAGTATTTTGATATTATTGAAACTTGTTTCCACATTTGTGATTTGGAAATATTGTTTCCCTCTGAAGCAGGTGGCTGTGCACTGATCCAGCATCTTGGGGGATTGTGTTACAGGTTCTTTTTCCTTCAATTTGTCTGCACAGCATTTACTAGGAAGGCTTTTTTCCCCCTATAGATGGTATGTTAATGCTTCCTTAGCCTCACAAATTTATTCCTTATCACACATACATCCTACTCTGGGTAGGAAATGGTCAGGAAGAGACTCTCCACACAGAAAAGGCAGAAAGGTAAGTTATTCTAACTATGGCGAATATGTACAATCTTCAGAAGGTATGTATGCATTCTTCTGTCATCCACAAATTCTTGCCTGTTACCTAGGACAAAATGTTGTTTTCCAGTAAAAATCAACTAGAATTCTTTCCAGCTTTTTGTGATTGTTTCTGATTTTATCTGAGAACAGATTGGATCTCCGTTCAGGATGCAGATGATCACATTATCCCACTTGGGCAACTTGTTTTACAGTGAGGATGGGCAAATGTCAACTTTCCCTTGGGGCAGGAGATTCTCCTGCTTCAGGCATGTTTTTAAGATATCCAGGCTTAGGGTAATATATTTCAAATTGTAGTCTATAAATGATGCAGTTGAATATTTTAATTGAAGAAGATGTACGAGCCCAAATTACTAACAAATTCTGCTGGTCTGGCCTCTGCATGCAGAGTGGTGCAGGGCTTCTGTGATCCGTTAGCTCTATGGAGGTGAGGCAAGTACATATCAATTGTGGGTTGTGACAAAAATGTACAGAATTCACACACAGGATGAGACCTTAAGTTTGGATGTTCATTTTTAATGAAATCCAACCAAATGTATCAAAATTATGGTTTCCCTAAACTACCATATTGGATGATCCTGTATCCAATGATGAAGATATTTGAAGGAACTAGAAAATCAGCCTCACTGCATCATAACATTATTTTCTAAATTATCCTTGAACCTTTGGATTATAATTTGCTATTTCATCTCATAGCTATCTTCAAAAATGAAGCTACTTATTTTAAGTGCTTGCTTTTATTAATACATTTTTGGTACTTTAGCTTGTATCAGAATTTAAGTGTTAGTTACCAACAGAATTGAATAGGCTCATTCCTATTACCGGTAAAAGCAAGTGGAGGAACATTGCAAAACTGAAAAAGAAGAAGGAGTAAAATAAGTTAATGGAAGGAGAAGGATGAAGAGAAGGGAAAATTATATTAAGTCATGCAGAAAAACACAAAGGTCATAATGACTCAATGTGATTTTTGCTTTTGTAACTTGCGTTCCACAAGTGGCCTGCCTTTGACCTGAGTAACAGAGATGGGTCATGGCATCCTAAGAGTCATGCCATCAAGGAAATCTGACCTTTATCACATCCTTGGGCAGAGAATATTCTGTAAAATTTTGCATATATCACCAGTGAATTGTATCCCTTAATATATGAACAGGTTAGAGATGAAATAATAATGGAAGAAAGCATTATTTTTTTAGAAAAATCTTTGACTGTCTCATTTTTCATGAGCTGTTTCTCAGGGCAACAGATTGATCAACTAATGAAATGAAAACATCTCAATTTATTATTGTACATCCAAGAATAGAAACTTGCTCAATCTAGAAATGGCTAGGTTTTATATTTTCCAAAAGAAGATACTTAGTCCTTCATGTGCAAAAAGTTAATTACACCATGACTTGTAAGATTTTAAGAAATGCCTGTATTTTAATGTTTTTCCCTTTTAGCATTGGTTCTGCAACATACGACTTTTTTTTTCTTGCCTTTTTGCCAAACATGATGTTTGCTTGACAATTTTAAGATGCTGTTACATAGATATTGCCTCCATTAATAGAGCGTGCATTGTAAACTTCATCTCATTTAGGATGAGTGGACCAAGTCTGGACAACTTCACTTTTTTCCTATCATTTCTTTTCTGAGAGCCTGGTAGGTTGTGGGTGGCACTGGGTGAATTCCAGGTTCACTCTTACAGCAATGCAGAGTGAATATGGTGTAGTCGAGGTGTGACAAGGATTCTCTAGAGCTAATTACATTGTTGTGTAAGTGTGACTCCCTTGTCTGGGTGAACAATCCCCATCTGATTGGAAACCCAAGTGTAGTTGACTTCCTAATTGTCTTACTTGGTTTTATGTATCACCAACCACAATTTTATCCAATGATAAAGTCATGGGGGAATTTCTTTCTTTTAGGTTGACTTTTAGGGATGTGTTGCTACTAGAAAGGACCTAATCAGCCCAGAATCAATTTTGAGTTCATGTAGAATCCAACAAAATCTATGGGAAAACATAGAGGTAATATTTTCCAAAGATAATTTTCACTGCTCTTGAAAAATTTGTAACTGAGAGTGTTGACTTCTCAGAGGGTAAGCAACACTAGAAAATCAGTTTGATGCCACTTTTCAAGGACAACAACAGAAATAGAACCTTACAAAGAGTCTTACAGGGATCTTGGGTTGTTATTGGTATTTTAAATCAACCCGGGTAATTGTAGCAGGTTGTGGGCGTTTCCCCATCTGGTGATTCCAGGATCCCTTTCCCATGCTGTACGGCGATACCACTCATGTTGACAGCCTACTATTGAGTTCTTTCTCTCCTTTATGACATCAAAAAGGTTATGAAAAATCTAACTTGCCTACAGACACCCAATGAATGTGATTTTTAGGAACCTTGTGAATATTAGTCTTAAATACCTCATATCTCTCCTTCACAACCTTTTTTGCCTTAGGTCAGGTTTATGACCACTATTTCGAATTGCATACAATTTTGTGGTCTTGTTACTACTTCTGTGCCCTGGAGAAGCAAGTGTAGAGAAGTCTTGTCTTTAATACATTTCAAATTCCTGAGGTTAGAAATTGGGTGTTCATAGTGGCTTTGTGGGGTAAAGAAAAGGGACTAGATGTGGGTCCTGGGCCCACCCTGAGCAGCCAGCTACCATGCGTTGCTCGGCGAGTGGTACATTGCAGGCAGCTTGTTAGAGAAATCGCTAGGTTCACAGTGGCGTGTGATAATAGAAGCTCTTTGCTTGCAGCTAATCAATAGCCAGCAGCTGTGGATGGTCCAGAGCGTGGAGTGTGAGCACCTTTCCACACAGGTTTCCGCTGGAGTGGCTGTTAAGCGGCAATGTTGATTATTGATTAGCCTTTCACCTTTTATTTATTGTGTGGGTTCATTTATTTATTTTTTTTAATGTAGGTTTGGTATATTGATTAAATCTGTTAAAAACACATTTCCCATTCAAGCTTCAGAGAAAAATAAACAAATGAGCAACATGCGCATTACTTAGTGTACAATGAAGGGGATAGACCTATGTGTACTAACTGTCTCTTGGGTCCTTGTAAGTGCCTAGGCATTATGTTATGAACCAATGCTATTAGGGCACTATTTGCATAGCAGTAGTTTTTAATGCTATCAAACTACAGGATGCCTGTGTCTATTTTCCTCCTCTGTTTTCTTACTTTAGCTTTCTAGGAAATAAGCCATGTGTGAGCAGTTCACTTGTAAACAGTTGTTTACTGCTTAGAAGGCTTTTCATCATTCATTCATTCGTCTCGCACGGGCATTTCTTATGTACAGATATGATCATGAATAAGAGAGGGTCCTGTTCTCAGAGGGATTATAGTCTAATGGGGAAAGACACACGAGAAGGTGCTTAAATAGAAATTGAACAGTATACAGTGAGGAGTCAGAAGTGAAGAGAGGGCAGTGTCCCCAGGGTTGAGGTTCCACAAAGAAGACAGCTTCTATTAGGATAGTTTTCATTGAATAATGACTCTTGAAAAATGTGTATGTCCTAAGGAAATACAGTATGGTGGAGGGGAAGGGGAAGGCAGCCTTCCAGTGAGCAAGCAGAGAGGAATATTGTATAGCACTGTTAACATTCTGGTTCTTTCCTTCTAGTTTTTATTCTAAGCATTAGTATGGTTAAGATCACTCTCTGCCTGAAATTTGTACTCTGCTTTATTTGCTTTAACTTGCATGCTATGCATTTTTCAAAATATAAAACACATTATTAGATTGCCTAATTTCCTTTCGAAGAATGCACATTATGGTGTTCCGTTCCTGGGAGGAATTCTCCCATGCTGAATTCATTGCTGGGTCCTGGATGTAGGCATAATAGGGTGCAAATCATGATTTATTTCATTGAATCCTTGGTGAACATTGATCTTGGAAATTTATTTATAACAAACCAAGTATTTACAAGGTTGACTTGTAATATATATAACTTGTTAAATTAGAAAGGATATCAAAGCATAGTCATTAATATAATTGGCTCTAAATTAAATGCTAGTCCTGACTCTTTCCAACCCTGTGAAATTGAATTATTCATTTAATCTCTTGAGACTTGGGTATAGCACAAGGAGTATAATAGATAATTAAAAAATAAGGAGTAATGGTAGTAAACACTTTGTGACTAAAAATAATGATATTTGACAGTTGTCGTGTCTTTATCATGTTTTTGACACCCACTGGAAATTTTATAAAGAGGCCGTCCTTGTAATCTTTAGCCATTACAGAATTAGAATGAGGATATCTTCCGCCCAAACTATTTCTATATTTCTTCTCTGTTACCTCTAAGTCATCTGATTTCCATTTGTTTGCTTTGCTGAAATTTCCATTATATGCTATGCAGCCTAGCAGATGAGAGTGCAGAATGCGATGGCCTCTGTTCAAATCTTGGCTGTCATTTAATCTTGACTGTGTTACTCCGGACAAATTAATTCATTCCTCTGTGCCTCTCAAAAGCAGGTATTATATAGGTCTTACCTTGTGAGAATATTATAAACATAAATTGAATTTGTAACTGTGAAGTTTAGGACATGGCACAAAATACCCCTGTAAATATGTTGGCTATTCTTTGATAACAAGTTTTTTTAAAACGTTTAAAAACATGACTCCTATAAATATAATTTTTCTTAAAATTAAAAACAAAACACCCTCATACAAATGTAGAATGAATGTGTGTCAGATTTATTTGACTCTTTAACCAGGGAAACAACAAGATGGTAAAAGTGCGAACAACAAGATGGCAAACGAGTATTTGCGGAACTAGATATTTAGAGGCACCAAAAATATTGAAATCATGTAAATTTACATTAGACTTAAAACTGGTGAGTATGCCATGGAGCAAAAACCCCGTAACCTTGGTGTCATCTTCATTGAGCGCATACCTGTAGGTTAACATGTCATCGCATGGATTCCAATTAACAGTAAGTATTGGGGTCTCTGGAGCCCAGTTACTCATATCAGCATAAAACACCGGTACCTTCTGCAGTAGAATTAAATATTCCTTGAGTAGTCCTGTTAAGTAATGTCCTTATATGAAATTGAAAAGACATAAGATGTTTTCCCATCCTTTTCATCAAATTTTGGATGATTTTTTATTAACATTACCCTACATTCAGTTTCATATCTTTTTTTTTTTAACCTCGGATGTGTCCCTTGTATACAATTACCTTTTATTTCTTAACCTCTAACTCTTATGCCCATTGTTGTGCCAAATTCATTGCCATTTTCTCACTTAAACCTCACAACAATGTTTTAGCTTTGTTCCCAAGTATATCACTCTTGCTTTTAAGTTCCCCTGATATGCAGGAGGGATAATTTTAGGCATCCCCAAGTGATATAGAGGGCTGTTATTAATACACATGCATTATCAAAAAGATTCCATAAAAGCCAGAACCTCTTGCAGCTGTGGTTAGCAAAACCCTTTCTGAAAATGAGCTGGAACTCACAGGTGAAATATTCATTTCTAAAAATCCCAAGTTGACATTTGGACCTATGATTCAAGGAGAAATAGTCTCCGCATTTCAGGTTCCTATAGCTTGTCAGGGATTATTATGAATTGTTGGAATTTGTGGCCTCACTAATTTCATTTCCACCACCTTCAGCATGCTATATTGGTATATATAGCATTTTTATTCTCCGTTTAATTACAGCCCGTTCATTTCTAGTGTGTGTGGCTGGTTCCTTCTTGATGGTGGTGGCAATGATCCCTTGAGAGCCTGTTGGTTCACAGAAGACAGTTTTTCTAGTACCTGGTTAGTCACATACAGGTGCAATTTTAATGTATTTTTCATTATAAACTTAAAACTTCTTACGTTTATTTCCACATCTAAAGCCAAAACGGATATTAACAACTTTATCTTCTCTTCTAAAAATAGAGGTAATAAATATAATTAAGTGCCCTTCCCTCATTTTTCTCCTTTACTTTCTCTATAGGGGAAGGTGGAGAGCATTTCTGGATTGAGGTAAACTACAGTCAGCAAAACGCACAGATGGTAACATGCATTATGACAAAGAGTATGCTCCTGTAACCAACAGCCTGGCTGAGATAAAGGACAGTTTCATCTTCTCAGAGTCTTTTCTTCCAGTTCCTTCCAGTTAGCCCCTCTCTAAGGCCACTCCTGTTTGAATTTTTATTAGCATACATTATTTTTGTGTCTCCTTGAATATATAAACAAAATCATACAGTATGTGATCATTTGTCTGTTTTCTCTAGCTCCATGTCATGCCTCTAAAATGTACCCGTATCAGCTCTGCATTCCAGCCACCTGACTGTCTCACCTGATTCTCCACTTTAGCTTCTCAACTGCAGGAGTCGACTGGTCTCCACCTATGATCCTCTTCCCTACTCCCCCAGGCAAAAATTCTCTCAAGGCAGGAAAGTGGGGGCAATCTTAGGCTTCACCTAGTTTATTTTCGCTTTCAAAAAACTCTGCCCTTCTTTGCTTGTTGTCCAGGGTCTCAGGAGCCATTGTTTTGTGTGTTGCCTTTTTCGTGGTTGTATCAGGTGAATCGTAGGTCCAACCTTCGTCACTTCATCTGTATTGGAAAAGGATATCAATCTGTCTTTCTTTACCTCGATTCATCTTTGCACAATAAGATTAAGGTGGAAGTGGAGGGAACAGACACGACGTTAATGTTCTGTGCTTCAAGCCACGTACTCTAGGGATGAGTTCAGGTGTCATGTCAGTCCTAGAATAACCCTGGAAGTATTGTATATTCCAGGGCCTCTTTCATGTCTTTCTTGATTTTAGGAAAGAAACTTTTATCTGCAGCCAAATAACCTTCTATAGTCAAAGAAAACGCTGTAAGATGCTGCCCGAAGCTAGTTAAATGCCTGAAAATGTGTCTCCATCGAGTGTTTCTTGATTTGTGTTTCTGTTGTGAGGTCCCATTGCTTTTTCTCTCCAGCCCCTCTGATAACACTTGATTAAGCTCAGTGGGTGCAGGAATTGATTTGGCTTGTGCAGCTAGTTCTTATTATTTTCTTTACTTAGAATTATACTTTGTTTTCTCACCTGCCTCTATCCTGCGGATCTTTGCCAGATGAAATTAGCACATGTTTTCAAACAAAGAATTTGGAGACGTCAGGAAAGTGATGGAGATGTTTCTATGCCAGGTAGTGTTGTGTCCGTTGTCTGGCTGTCTTTATTCTGTTCCCAAGAGCTGGTCTTCTCTTATAATCTTGCTGCAGAGCTACTAAATAAATGAAGAGACCTGGCATTGTTGACATATTTTAGTTTTAACTGTTTATTGTTTTGGATAATAAAATTATACAAGCTGAATGTGGAAAATCTGGAAAACATAAAAATGCAAGGCAGTGGAAAAACATGTATAATTTTATCAATTGTTAATATGGCCTGGTTCCAGAATATGTATGATGTCAAGCACATAATTGACATTCAGGATTTATTTGTTGGATAAATGATGGAGCCGTGCATATTTTCACAGTTTGAGTTGTTCAGATATTGTAGTGTTCCTTTCATGAAATGAATAGTATTTCTATCAGGGCTAGGTATTTTTTAGCCAGAAGAAATGCTTTTAGCCATACAGGAATATTATAATAAACATCCTAATATGCAATTTCCTTCTTCCGATGAAAAATGGAAATGTCAAGATGTTTCCCTTTCTTTTCTATCTTCCCTTTCTTTCTCTCTTCTCACAGACAGTCTTGTAGTTTGTGAACAGTCAGCCACAGACATATGCATTTGTGAGTGAAATGGTTGTATTGTGGGTTGTGGTCACAGGGAAAAGGCTCTTATAATGTATGTGGGGAAAGGGCCTCTTGGTCCTGGTTTTTCCTGTGGCAACTCCCTTCCAAAGAGAGATGTGGACATCAACACATGATGAGTTTAAGAGTCTAATACCCTAGAGATCTAGTGAGATAGTAGAATTTAACATCATTCATCAATTTGTGCTGAGTTCTATGTTGACCCAAACCAGTACTTATACGGTCGAAGAAATTCTATGTACCTCATACTGAAAATGTAAAACACACAAAAAAGTCCTCTTATTTATTTAAATTTTGGTTACTCTGTGGGAAAATTCAGCCAAACCTTGTAAATGCTTTGTGACATCTCTCAGGAGCACTGGTAGAAAATAGTCACATTGGACTCCAGGCATTATGTCTCCGTCAATCCACGAGTTGCTCTTTGACATCAGCTCTCCCCTAACTCTACAGTTGCAGTTCTGCCCAGGTAGCCTATATAAGTAAAACCAAATACATGTTTATAATAATATGTACATTTACATATATGCACAATATAAATTTTCCCAATTTTTCTGAAACATTTTTTTTATCCAAATACATTCATTTCTGTCTCTTTCCGAGTCATGCATGAACTTTTGGTTGCTTCTCAGTCGACTGAACAAGTTGTGTATTCTGTATCTGTCATGTGTCTGCCAGGGCCACAGATCAGGTGTCTGTCTACCTTTGAGGACATTTGGTGGAAAGTCCCTTCATTCTACCACCTAAGTTCTCAATATCTGGGGTATAATTTTGTCTCTGAAAAAAGGATTTAGGCAGGAAGATTTTTATCTGGGATTTATTATTTATTTACTTTTTTGGCCAAGGCTGGGTTTGAACCCACCACCACCAGTATATGGGACCAGCACCCTACTCCTTTAAGCCAGAGGTGCCGCCCTATCTGGGACTTATACATCTTCCGGAATTAGCATTCTCTCTCCCATCCCTCCATGAAATGCCCATATTTCTCTCTCACTCTAGTGCTCCAGTGTGTCCTCTAGGGGAAGCTCACATCAGCGTCTTGCTGTTGGTGGGGTTAGGGGAAGAGAGCTTTGAAGAAACACCTGCAATGCAATACACATACACACATTCCTCTTATCCCAGACTCATGAGAAATCCTGAGAACAGAGCCATTAAAAAAATGAGGTAAAATAAGAGAATTTAGCCATATAAACTCCCAGTACTGCTAGAGTCTTTATTCCAATCCCTACAATGCACCACATGTATTTCCAACATCTAACTTATTTAATTTGCATTTGGATTAATTTAGCACATTTTCCTATTATATAAAGTTTAATGAACAATAAAAACAGCTATAACCAAATTTCACAGCTATCTCCCAGTGTGGGGTAACATTTCGCATTTAGTTCTATTTGGTTTCCTAGGTAATATTTGATTGTGGCTGTATTTCCTAAAGCCGCATCTCTTGTCACGTGGAAAGTTCAGTGGCAGATTCTTTAGATTTAAAGCAAGGCAGGAAAGAGTCAGTGGCTTTGAAATGCCACTAAAGCGATCAACTGTGTTAAAAATGATTCTCCCTGCTGCTTTTCTTGACAGTCTTTCAGCTCCCCATTGTTGGTCTCCATGATCGTGTTTCTGAAATCTGTCTTGTGTACCAGTTCCAGATTAATCTTCCCCAGAGACTGTTTTTATCTGTTCACTCTTCTGTTCATGAAACTTCAGTGACCTCCTTCCAGTGTAGTTCTAGCCCTACACATGGCCTTGGGTTTCAAGGTCTTCCATAACCTGCTTTTTCCAAGCTGTCTCCTGAACCACATTCCCCTTAATATTCATGGTTTACTGTGTCCTCTGATAAGGTCAGTTTTCTCACTGTCACGCATATTCCATGGTCACTATGCCCTGCCGTTGTCACTGTACTTCCTCTTCCCTGGAAGACTTCCTCCCCTGAACTTACACAACCTTGGAGCCTAACCCAGCTAGTACCTAGTCCCTTGAGTCTTCTCTGACCACGTAAGTGCATATGATCTCTTCTCCCCAGTCCCACTGCATTTATATTCAGGACACAGAAACAGCCTGTCCAGGCCACTGAAGGGGATTAATTTTGACTTGAGAGAAAAAGGTGAGTTCAAGTCCTCCTTCCTTTCCTTCTTAACTGGTACCCTTTGGCAGTTAATGCAAGGCAACCTCACTATACAAGTCTTCCAAGAGTCCAAGCTTTGCTCGCAGAATTAGAAATAATGGTTGCAAAGCAGACTTTAAGATTTGAGAAAGAGTTTTTGTAGGGTTCCAGGTAGTAGTTCATGTTAGAAATGCAAAACCTCCTGTAAAGAGAAATGTCACGAATAAATAAAGCAAGTTGAATTTTTAGATTAATTCCCACTCTTGCATCGCCATGCTATTCCCTAGGTAATCAATTTGCCTACATTGTACTGACTGTGGTTTCTTCTGGAGAGAGGAGAACCGTGTATGTGAGGGTGTGTGTGGGTGGCAGGTTACTGGTATTAGATTACTCAGATAGCACATGTTTTGTAGATTCCAATTTTAAATTAAACAAATTCCTGATTAGAAGTCTGTATAATTTAATCAAAAACTTAAGTTTTAGATAACCTACTACCTTTACCGCAAATATCCTGCATGTTGAAACAGTACTTTCACAGGTGTTCTAAGGGATTCTGGTGCCCTTAGTAATCTTATGTCCTACTTTTGTTCCCTGCCTGGAACAGAGAATTACTGGTCAGTGACTCTTCAGCTCCTGTCACTTATCAGATTAAAGGGGGAAAAAAATAACAGTTTTTACTGTTTCTATTGTTAACAGAAATCTCAACATATAATCTTAACTAACATTAAGATGTTAACTTATTTTTAAATCCCCTCCTTTAAAGCAGTAAAACATCACCTAATTTAGTTTTCACAGTGGACTGTTTACAGCAGATGGTGTCATAGTCACCTGACCTGAATTAAAAAAAACTCTTTTGTGTCTGAGGCTTGAAGGCCAGGCCTGGCCAAATTTGATGCTGTTCAGTCATAAGTTTAAACATGGTATCAGGGCTTAGAAGATTCATAGACAACCTCTTGGTTCACATTCATAGCAAAATTCTTCCCAGCAAAAAATGGGAACTGTGGAGTTTCTGGTGTATTACCTGAGTAATCTAATGTACTAATTATTGCCTGCCGTGGAAAGGTACATTGCTCTGCAATGGACTTTGACTAGAAAGCCAAGTTTCAGGAGCATTATTACATCCCCTCTCCATAAAGGGCTCAGCAGCCATACTCTACAAGTTTAGGTGAAAAAAAAATTTTTTTTTTTTATTAAGACAGACTGTTGCTTTGTTGCCCAGCCTAGTGTACTGTGGTGTCAGCCTAGGTCAGCAACCTTAAACTCCTGACTGCAAGTAATCTTCCTGCCTCAGCTGGGACTATAGGCATCTGCCATGAAGCCTGGCTTATTTGTCTATTTTTATTTTTTATTTATTCATTTTTTTATTAAATCATAGCTGCAAAAATTAGTGCAATCAAGGGGTACAATGTGCTGGTTTATATACAATTTGAAATGTTTTCATCAAACTCTTTAACATACCCTTCATGGCATTATCTTAGTTATTATATGAAGACATTTGTATTCTGCATTTAGTAAGTTTCACCTGTACCCTTCTAAGATGCACCATAGCTGTGGCCCCACCAATTACCCTCCCTCAATCCCAACCCCCCTCCTCTCTTCCCATATTCTTGTGCTGTAGTTGGGTTATAGCCTTCATATGAAACCTTTAAATTAGCTTCATAGTAGGGCTGAGTACATTGGAGTACATTTTTTCTTCCATTCTTGAGATACTTTGCTAAGAAGAATATGTTCCAGCTCCATCCATGTAAACATGAAAGAGGTAAAGTCTCCATCTTTCTTTAAGGCTGCATAGTATTCCATGGTATACATGTACCACAATTTATTAATC
>CAUYON010072977.1:0-13017 GCA_963573935.1 Arctocebus calabarensis | reverse complement strand
TTTTATTGAATCATAATTCTGTACATTGGTGCAATCATAGGGCACGATTCATATACATTCAGAAATGTTTTGATCGTACTGTTACAGTTAGCCTTCATGGCATTTTCTTGATCACTATATAAAGACATTGATACTCTACATCTTTTGTTCGTGTATCTTAAACATTTTAAAGCAATGGATGAAATGGCAACATTTGAAAAATCTTGTAAAAAAACATGCTTTCCAGAGTTTTTTTGAAGCTATATATCTATTCAGATTTGAAATTAGTTGGCAAAAGTAACAAGTCATAACTAAATGTATTCTTTATTCCTAGTAAAACGATTGAGCCACAGAGATCAACTCTCACAATTACATAAGGCTCAAGCAATATATTTGAAAATGAATAATATTAGGAAAATATTAAGAGGTTTGAAGTACAGAAAGTCTGAAGAGAACTATAAATAGATCAACTTAGAAGTCATCATATATTTACAATTATGGTTTAAAATAGCATCCTAGAAATGTTACTAAATATAAACAAAAATATCCACATTCCATGAGTAATCTCAATAAAGGCAGGCCAATTTTCCAACTCATGGTAACAAGCTGTTGTCTCACCTATGAACACACATGTATAGAAAAACATGAGAATAGATTCATAAATAGTATCTTAAAACTAGCATCTTTAAAAAATAATTCAGGAGAATTCAAAGTAATATTTACAGGTGTTCTATTAATGTATTTCATTATATGAACAGATCCAAGTGAAAGAATGTGTTTCTTGCAAGGACCTGCTCTAAGTAAATAACTCAGTGATCACATGAATTCATCAGACCAGCAAGCCTCTATGGTACCTAGGCTGCTTTTGTTCCCTATGTTATGGAGCAAATAACTGAGCAAATAGTCAAGTAGAGGTTAGTCATGTCCTGGATTGTCACACTGCACAGCTTCAGAGGTTTTGCTTTTAACGATTATACTTTCCTGCTTCTCTGTGTGCCTGTGGTCCCCAATCCCTGGGTCCAGGGACCGGTATTAGTCTGAAGCTTGTTATGAATGGGGCTACACAACAGTAGGTGAGTGGGTGAATGAGGGAAACTTCATCTGTATTTACAGCCATTCCCCAATGCTCTCATCACTGCCTACGCTCTGCCTCTTGTCACATGAGGGAGGTCATTAGATTGTCATAGGAGTGCGAACTCTGCTGTAAACTGTACACACAAAGGATCTAGGTGGCACATTCTTTGAGAATCTAATTCCTCTGCCCCCTTTCCCATGGAAAAATTGCCTTCCATAAAACTGGTCCCTGGTGCCAAAAAGGCTGGGGATTGCTGTTTTATACTGTACTTTTTTTGGACCTTTTCTATATTTAGATATGTTCATATACATAAATACCATTGTTTTATAATTGTTTACAGTAATCTGCACAGCAACATGCTGTACAGGTTTGTAGGCCAGGAGCAACAGGCTATACCATATAGCCTTGAGGTGTAGTAGGCTACACCATCTAGTTTGTGTAAGTATTAAATATACTGTGATGTCCACATACAATGAAATCACCTATGGATGCATTTCTCAGAAAGTATCCCTGTCATTAAGCCATGCATGACTAAAAAGTCTCTAATACACATTTCACAGTAAATGATACAATGATATATCTGCAAATCTTTGGGATTTTGACCCTTTGGGTGACACAGTTAACAAAATTGACCCGATGTCATCTGTAGACTACCAATCATATCTTGAGCACAGAATATATATTCTTCCTAATATTACACAGATTGATAGAAGTGGGAAATATTTTGACATTAAAAGAAGTCTTGTTTAAAGGATCAAAGTCATATACAATGTTTTCTGATAGATGGGAACTAAGAATTCAAAGATAACAAAATGTATAGATGTTTAAAAAAATTATGTAGGGAAATTAACAAAGACCTCTCAATGGATGAAAAAGATTACCATAGGAACTGGAAAATATGTTGAATGAAAATTTAAAAATATCCCGTATCAAAACCTGTGGACACAACCAAAGAAGTTGATACTGTAAAAATTATACATTAGAAAAGAAATGAGGCTGAAAAGCATGTGCTGAACAACCATTTAAAGAAGGTTGAAGAGAGAAATACTTCCAAAGAATGGAGAAATAATGTTCTATGTAAAATATTAGAAAATCAAAGCCCACAAATACATTAATAAATACTTGCTGGTCAATCGGGTTTGTGTGGATAGTGAAATTTCAACTTAATATTAGAAAAATGTATGGAAGTATGTTATTGCATTAATAGATTATTTGGCAATAGTACAGTAAAAATAATTGAGAAAATTAAATATTCATTGATAAAACTAAGCAAACTATTAATGAAAACATTACCTTATTTTGATAAAGGTTATCTAAAATATCCTACAGTTGTCTATTTTAAATTGCACATGAACTTTATGGACAGCCTATAAAATACTTAGTTGTTAGAAAACAAAACTTACAATAGCATACAAACACCAACTATCTAGGAGTAAATCTAAATAAACCTTTGCAAGAATCTAAAAGGATAATTATAATGCTTTACTCTGGGACACTACAGAAGACCTCAAATGGAAAGAGATTATGTTCATGATTTGAAAGGCTCAGGGACTTGGGCTGTAGATTGATTCCAATCACACTAAAAATTGCAACAGTTTTTAAGAAAAATTGTTTTCTAGATTCTCAGAAAAATTGAGAGGAAGGTGTAAAGATATCTCTCATCTCTACATCCACTTCCCCTGCATACACATTGCCTGCCTCCCCCATTAACACCACCCTCCAGCAGAGTGGTCCATTTGTTAACGGTCGATGAACATTGCACATCATTATTATTCAGAGTCCACAGCTGGCATTAGCACGCACTCTTGGTGTTGTGTGATCTGAGTTTAGACCAATCGATGTATGCTGATGATACCGATGTATACTCATACAGAACACTGTCCTAAAACTGCTTTGTGCTTGCCCAATAATCCCTCCCTCCTCTCAGCTCCTAGAAACCACTATCCCATAGTTTTTGTTTTCCTAGAATATCACATAGTTGGACTGATATCTTATGTAGTCTTTTCAGATTGGCTGCTTTCACTAAGTAGCAAGCATCTAAGTCTCCTCAATGCCTTTTCATGGCTTGATAGCTCATTTCCTTTTAGCAATGAGTAACATTCTGCTGTCTGTATATACCACAGTTTATTCATTCACCTACAAAAGGATAATTAGCTTATGTCCAAGTTTTGGTACTTATGAATAAGCTTCTATAAATATCTATGTGCAGGTTTTGGTATGACATAAGTTTTTGATTTCTTTTTGTAAGTACCAAGGAGCACAATAGCTGGATCAGATGATAAGAGTATGTTTAATTTTGTAAGAAACTACCACAGTGTATTCCAAAGTGGCTTTACCATTTCACTTTCCCACCAGCATTGAATGAGTTTCTCTTGCTAAACATCCTTACCAGCATTCCAAATGTTCTTGATTTGGGGCCATCCTAACTGGTGTGTAGTGGAATCTCTGTCTTTTTTTTTTTTGCAGTTTTTGGCCGGGGCTGGGTTTGAACCTGCCACCTCCAGCATGTGGGGCTGGTGCCTTACTCCGTTGAGCCACAGGCGCCGGTATCTCTGTTTTAATTTGCATTTCCCTGATGACATATGGCGTGAAGCATCCTCCCCTATGTTTATTTGCCACCTGAATATCTTCTTTGAAAAGGTGTCTGTTCATGTCCTTGGCCAAATATTTGATTGGGTTGTTTCTTATCACTGAGAGTCAGAGTTCTTGGCATATTGGGGGTATCAGTCCTTTACCCCTAGATATGTCTTTTGCAAATATTTTCTCCCAGTCTTTTCATTCTCTTGAACAACCATTTTTTTTTAGCTGAAACTTGACAATCCAATTTTAAAATTTACATCAAATTGTAATTGGTCAAGGAAATTCAAAACACTCAAATGAAAAGTATAGGAGGAGTTACTGTACCAGTATCTGGATAAATATATGGTAAATAAGATATATTGGTATTGGTACAGGGATAAATAAATCTACAAATAAAACAAAGACTCTGGAAGGGGCATAAATTTATGTAGGCTCTTGACTTATGAAAGCCTACAGAGCTGTGGATAAATGTAGAGTTTTATTTTATTAATTTTCCCAGTTTTAAAAGACAGTTTATTGTAAATATACCAATAATCTGTACATACGAGTGTATATCTGGGCTTTTGGCATCAGACTGGATTAAAATCCCAGTTCTCCTTTATACTATCTATAGGATATTAGAGTAATTATGTCGCATTTGTAAACCTCAGGGTTCTCTTTTGTAAAGCACATCACAGTACCTACATCACAGTATTGGTATCGTGAATGACTGAATTTCTGCATATGAAGTGCCAAGCACTGTGCCCAGCACACAGTAGGAAGTTAATAGATGTTTGCTATTTTACTAATAGGTATTCTGACACATTGGGTAATTATAAGACCATTTGGCTAATCAAAAAGTTGGATCACCTTATTTTTTCCAGTTTTATGAGCTTCTCTAAGATCTCTCTCACTCGCTCGCTCTCTGGTAATGGACAACTGTTATTAAAGACTGGTGCCAAAATAATTAGTTTTAATAATTATTTGGAAGATACACTTTAAGTAAATGGGTAGAATTATTTCAATAACCAGGTGGCTATCCACCTGATCAAATACATTTTCCTCTAGTCACAAAAATTGATTCCACGTAGACTTAAAACCTAAATGCAATGAGCAAAATTGTAATGCTTTTAGAAGAGAATACCGGAAAATATTCCCATGGATTTCTGATTCATAAAGACTTATTAAAAGAGACACAAAGTACACTAGCTCTGAAGGAAACCACAGATTGATTAGATTCACTAGACTTTATAAATATTCAATTCTTCTGGCTCTATGTCCATAGCTCGGTGGTTAAGGCGCCAGCCACATGCACCAGGGCTGCTAAACAAAGACAACAACAACAACAAAATAGCCAAGCATTGTGGCGGGTGCCTGAATTTCCAGCTACTTGGGAGGCTGAGGCAAGAGAATTGCTTAAGCCCAAGAGTTGGAGGTTGCTGTGAGCTGTAACGCCACAGCACTCTATTGAGGGCTACATAGTGAGACTGTCTGAAAAAAAAAAAGTATTCAATTCTTCTGTTAACCATCATTAAATAAATAAACCAAGAAAAAAAATAACAAGATTACCTATTGTATGATTTGGTTCTCTAGAGGAAAAGAATCAATATGAGATATGCACACACATATTTGAATAAAAAATAAAGAATGGGTCATGTGATTATGGAGTCACAGAAGTTCCACAATCTGTAGCCAACAGCCTGGAGATCCAAGAAAACCAGTGGTGGAGCTCCAGTCCCAACCCCTAGGCCTGAGAATCAGGATAGCTCATGGTATAAATTCTAGGCCAAATCCAAATCATGTGGAATTAAGCTGAAGATAGCTGGGGAGAATGAATTCTCCCTTACTCAGACATTTAATTCTATTCAGGCCTGTCAGTGGATTGGCCCAGCCCCATCTGCCCTGGCGGGAACAATCTGCCTTACTTAGTCTCCCAGTCCAAATGCTAATGTCACCAAGAAACACCCCCATTGACAAACCCAGAACAATGTTAAACCAGATATTTGGGCACCTCATAGCACAATCAAACTGAATATAAAACTAGCCATCACACCTACAGAATGTAGAAAATATTCACTAGACACATGAATTAAAAGATCAATATTCATAATACACTATAAAGGCCTCTCACCGATTAATCTTACAAAGAAATAAAAAATTGGAAAAATTGTTTCTAAAGAAAGGATACCCAAAAGGTCAATAAAACATATGAAAAGGTGCTCAACCTCTTCAGTAGTTCAAGAAATTTAGAACTGAGCTACAATGAGAGAATGGTGGGAGCCAATTATAGATGTGTCACCTGGGCCTGCCTCTTGACGCTTGTTAAATCCTGAAGCCCTTGTTCCTTATAATTTAATAAGGATCATAGGTGTGTAGGACTTCATATAGACAAACCCATGTACCTAAAGATGTAGTACACTTAGTAACTTTATTTACACCATGATTTACCTAAATCATTTAAAAACATCAGTGGTCTGGTGAGGGAATGCTAAGAGAAATGCCTCTCAAATTTAATATGCATATGAACTACTTGGTAATCTTGTTGAAATGCATTTAACTTAATTCTGTAGATGCAGAGTGAAATCTGATATTTGCATCTAACAAGCTCCCAGGTTGCCCATAGAGAGGTGAGTTTATATAGCTACTGCCGGGGGATGGACCACACTTTTGAGAAGAAAGATGTGAAGGAAATTCCCTGTGATACCCTAGCAGAGTGTAATTGCAGGCAGCTGTATGTGGCCAAAGCTTTATAATGGAAGCCCAAGGCACTGCTAGCTCTGTGCCATTTCCTGTTCCTTGTGGCTCTTGCATCTTGGGGTCTGGCATGATGAAGACCTCTATCCTCTTAGGCAGGTCCTTCCTCCTTGCTCTGCTGTTTTGGAATTCTTCTGGATTTGTTCCAAGTATGAAGAAAAGGATCTTTGGGGGATGGTGGTTTAAAGTGATAAGATTATTTTATAAAGCATTGCTGTATAGAGAGTTGTTTTCTTTTTCTCCCTGCTTATAAACCAACAGTTAGGGCTGCCTGTTTCCAATAACGTTTAGCTAAGAAAACAACTAGTATATGATTATCCGAATAATCTCTTGTGTGATTTAAGCTGTATTCAAGATATTTATTTCTTTTTACACACCAATTTGAGGATTTTTTTGGGTGTAGTCCATCTTCTGTCATCACCCTGCTTCTAACGACTAGACTCATGTTCCTCATATAACTGGGGCTCATATAAACTTGCCAGAACCAGGAAAAGAATGGCTGCCCTGAAGATCTCTGGGTTTCTGGGAAGGGAGGGTGCAGGCCTCGCCCCATACCTGTGGCACTTGACTGATAAGAGTGAGAATGATGTAGACATTGGATGGGTATGAGTGGTTTCTAATTGTTTCCCCTATACCAGTGATTTTCAACCATTTTTTAAAAATATTATCATTTGTTTATTAAACTTTTTGTTAACATGTGGATAAGAGATGTTCACTGTAGCAGAACAATTTTGTGCCATTCTCATACCTTTTGCTTTAGTAAATTAAACAGTTTCAGTGGGAAATACTGGGCTTCTCTGTGCCTATATCTGCTCATTAATCCATTTTAAAACAATTTAATGTCCACTCTATTACATATGTAGCCAATGAGTATCCAAAGAGTAAGCACTTAGTGGTACTCATAGTCCATGAGGTTTGGTTATTGATGTGCTGCTAAAAGAGGACATCGAAAGTCAACCATTTGTTAAAAATCTCCAGAGCACACTTGAACCTATAGTTTAACTTCCATGGCATACTTAAATTATGTTGATCAAAAATGAAGTAAAAGAATATACTTACTGTGCTTTGAACTTCTTTTGAAAATAATTGAGTTAATCTTCAAAAACTTTTGCAGCACAATGATCAAAAATCACTGCTCTATACACTAAAACTCTGGAAACAATCAAACCCCAACTCTGATGCTGGTTGGCTGTATAAACTTGGGCAAGTTACTTGAGGTCTCTGTAGCTGATTTTGGCTACCAGTAGAAAATTATTAGGGATATACTGAATCTTAAAATAAAATGATGAGAGAGTGCCAGTGAAGTGAAAACACTCAGAAGAAGTGTCAGTGTCACCAGGAGGGAGGTGAGAAGCTCTCCCTAGTGCCAACCTGACATTGGTCTGTCTAACGTCGCTGTGAGAGGTTTGCCAAAGGCGGCAGCCTGCAGACTTTGTCCTATGATTTCTCTTCCACCTTTATGGTAAAACACTAGGTCTCAACAGGGAAGGCTGTTTTGCCCTGCGTTGGACATTTGGTGGCATCTAGAGGCATTTTTGGTTGTCACTACGGGGCTTGTCACTGGTACCTAGTGGCTCACAGTCAACAAAGCAGCTACACATTTTGTGAGATTGCAGCCAGCAACCGCAGCATCTGGCCCCAGAGGTCCACAGTGCAGAGGCGGGAATCCAGCCGGGCAGTGGTTTCCTTCTGCTTAGAAGCGCTTTTAGGCACATGCTGTGAGATGCTTTTCTAAGTGAAAATAGTGCCTGCCTGAAACCACTGCTGCCTCATATAATCTTTCTCTCTAATATCTAAAGTTTATGACTTTCTCTTTCCAGTAAGTCTTGGAGTAAATAAGATTCGTAGGGGAAATACCCAACATCATCAGCTGACAAATCTCTGATATTTTCATAATAAGATTCTGCTTCTCTGGGGTGAGTCTGCTATTCTCTAAGTCCTGTCTGTCACACTTGAGTTTCTCTGATCTTTCATTTGGAAATTTCAGTCCCCTAATGTATTTTTTTATTACGTGGGTCTAACTTCCTCTATTGCCATCCCATGAGACCTAAATCAGGATATGGTTGATGGTGGCATTAAGAATTAAGTACACTTGAGTCAATTAGAGTAGTTTGGGGAAACTTAGGGAGTAAAATGAGTTAAAAATCTAGTTCCTGCTCTGAGAGCACTGCCAATCTGCTTTTTGTTGACTATTACCATCGCTCTAATTTATCAGGATTCTTGGCGCACACACAAGGCCCCCAGTCCTTGCGTTGTAAAACATTAGTGGTAGGAAAATTTAGTGAATGGCAATGTGAAAGAAATCTTGCCTCCTGTCTATTTTTTTCTCAAGTTTTCACTGGCTTTTGTTACGTTCATGGGTCATCTTGAAGTT
Organism: Arctocebus calabarensis; assembly: GCA_963573935.1. Taxonomy (NCBI): domain Eukaryota; kingdom Metazoa; phylum Chordata; class Mammalia; order Primates; family Lorisidae; genus Arctocebus; species Arctocebus calabarensis. The sequence continues at coordinate 4,276 of CAUYON010072977.1, read as the reverse complement.
CTTTTGGGACCCTTTACACTAGTTCTCAAACTTTGATGTATATACAAGTCATCTGGAGGCCTTTATTTACAATTAAATTGATGCAATAGGTTAGAGATAAGATCTGGAATTCAGTATTTCTAATGAGAGCTCAGGTGATGCTGATGTTGCTTGTTGCTAGACTAGACTTTGATCATTAGGGTCTTTGAGAAATTAATTACTCACATTATTAAAAAAGAATGGAGAATTCTCAATGAATAGAGAATAACTAATGAAATCTTACCTAAGCATTCATTGTCACTCTGATTCTTTCTTTTTCTCTCCTACGTATTTAAGATGTAGATCTTCCGTGGACAAAGTAGATAACTGTTTAGATTCCAACAATGGCTGGGTTGACCCTGGTAACTGATCTGACTTGGTATTGGTGTTAGCTACATTATGTACCAGACTTGAAAATCTTCTCAAGTAATTTAACAGTGTGAGCTTTTCACTTCTTATCTGGGAAATGAAGATTACATGTTCTATCTCAGAATTTCTTTGGACTCAATGACAAGAATGTATGTATTGACACTTGACATAGAATTAGTGCATAAGCAGAAAGTTTTACTTAATTTGTTGATAATAAATATAGGAATTTTGAATGGGAAAAGGCTTATGGTCTGACTTCCCCTATGATCAGCTTGCCTCTGAAAAGTCTGCTTTATTTTTTATTAATTTTTTTTTGAGACAGAGTCTCAAGCTGTTGCCCTGGTTAGAGTGCTGTCATGGCGTCACAGTGCACAGCAACCTCAAACTCTTGGGCTTAAGTGATTCTCTTGCCTCAGCTTCCCTAGTAGCTGGGACTATAGGTGACTGCCACAACACCTGGCTATTTTTTTGTTGCAGTTGTCATTGTTGCTTTAGCAGGCCTGGGCTGGGTTTGAACCTGCCAATCTTGGTGTATGTGGCTGGCGCCCTACCCAATGAGCTATGGGTGTCACCTGAAAAGTTGGTGATTTAAGTTAAATGTGCCCATCATTGGGTTACCTAGACTACAGTGCCTTTTTTCTCCTTTCTTAGTCTGAAGAAAAGGGAAGTAATGGTAATTGTAATTCCCATTTTGACATGGACCAAGGGTACTGTACTATAATCCTGATGTTAAGAGGTAAGAGGATTGCAGATGTTTCATTCTTACCCCAAACTTCACTTCTACAGCTGTCATCACTATATTAGCATCAATATCTGTCAGAGCTTTTACAGGAGCAACTTGTACTCTTAATCATTTTAGCAAAACTACATTTTCCAAAAACATGATGTAGTAAGTCCCATTTATGTTGACTTTTGCACTTGTTATTCTGTTCTTGAAGCCATTGCAGTAAGCAATAATGCCAATTTTCTTTTTGGCAAAAATACATTTTTCCTTAAGCATGAAATGGTAAGTCCCATGTCCTACTTTTTTTGTTCTTTCAGCTATTGCAATAAGCAATGATGTCAAGTCGTTCACTTCAGGTTTCTAGGTCAAACATTTTACCAAAGATGGAAGTATATAGATCCCTGGATGCTGCGGGTTTCCTGTGATCAAAATCTAAGTCAATGTCTCGTGTGGTTGGGAGAGTCACTTATTTAACTAAAATCCATATGGCAGACCAAGTGCATATCATGTAGCTGGGGACAATGGGGTCAAAGATGGTATTTTTTTTTTTTTTAGGGAGATATGCCAAAATGTGCCTGCTTTTAACTTGTAAAAAATGTTCTTAGGGTATGGTCACAGCTGCTTAGGGTTAATTCAAGAGGATTTATACCTTTATGCATAGGCCTTTTACATAGTATTAAAATTCTAACCCAGCTTTAGTTTAGCTCAATGATGCTGAGGATGGATGGATGGAATTATGTCCACTGGGAAGAAATTTGTGGTTGTCTCTTACATGAAGACCTTTAAATTGCTTTACCTGACTAAACATTGATTGAGCACATAAGTGTTAGACAGGGTTTCACAGCTATGATTTAATAATAAAAAAAAAAGAAAAGAAAACAAAAACCTAATGGAAAAAATAAGAAATAAATAGAACTTAACAGATATACTTGATAGACTTAAATACAACCATATTGCTGATTATATTAAGTGCATATAGTTTAAATACTCAAATTAAAAAGCAGAGATTGTCAAACCCAATAAAAACAGAGACTTAACTGTTAAACAAAAAAAGACAGGGTTTCAAGACATTTGTGTGCCTTACCTTATTTAACCATCACAAAATCCTAAAAGGTAGGTAATAATTACCCATTCTGAATATGAATAGATGGGTGCAAGGAAATTAAATAAACAATTTAGCTCTTGATGAGTTCTCATAGCAGCATAACAGCCAGTACCCTAAGGTGGCTGCTGAGAACTTGAAATGCGGCTAAAGCTGAATGTGCTGCAAGTATAAACTGCATTCCGGGTTCGGAAAACCAGTCTCAAAAGGATGTAAAAATCTTAATTTTTGTCTTATGACATGATCATATTTGGGATATATCAAATTAAATAAAATATATTTTAAATGCTAGGTGCTTAGCTTTGAACCTGGGTACTAGAAAACTGACAGCTCCCTGTGTGGCTCACATATTTGTTGGAAAGCGCTGGTCATGTTTTATGTCTAGAACTCACGTGTGCTCGCAAGTTATCCTTTGGATTTTTTTATTTTTCAGCAATAACTTCGATGTGCTCTGAAGATTGATTGGTCGTCAGAATCAAAAGAAGGCCGTATGATAATGGCACGGATGCTAGAGGAAGCTACCTATACCTGGGAGATCGCTGTCCTATAACCAGACGGTTGTCGTTCAACTATGAGTTTGCTTATTCTGTCACTCACTGTGGGATCAGGAAAATTGTATGTGCCATCATTTTTCCTAAAACTTATTCTGCATTTTTTTCAAGTCTTGCTTTTCCTCCTAAGTACAATTTTCAAACACATTCAGAGCCCTTGCAGTAATCACTTCTCCAGGGGCCCATTGCTCATCTATTTAATGGGAACAGTTCAAATAAGAGGTTGTAAAAATGTCCAGAGTCGTCACCTATATCTTTTACTACCCCCGCCTGCTAGACTTCAGTATTTAAAACTGTGGACTTGTGCATTTAGGGGCTATTTTGGAAATGGTAAATAGAAATTAAAGCAATTCCAGAGATAAAAGTTGTCCCTTACTCCCCCCTCTGGTGGTAGAGATACAGGCAAAGGCATTGAAGGACCAGAGGAAAAGGGGGAATGGAGGATTTCTCATTGAGAGCTAGTTTATTTATTTCTCTTCAATTACAACCTTCAGATTTTTCTAAGACAATCTGTTGGCTTCTAGTTTTCTTCATCATTTCAGGTGGTCCAAGGGAATGATGTTGTTATATTATCTGAGATCAATTATCGACCAACGTTGGATACCTTCTATGAATTTCCAGTCACTTGCTTTGTGAAGAGGTGTGTGTAGCCAGCTAATCCCCTTACAGGTTCTTAAATTTATTCTTTTACCAGTAGATGTGTTTGTTAAAAAGTGCAGCTATTATCTGGGTGGTGCCTGTGGCTCAGTGAGTAGGGTGCCAGCCCCATATACTGAGGGTGGCAGGTTTGAACGCAGCCCCGTCCAAACTGCAACAACAACAACAAAATAGCCGGGCATTGTGGCAGGCGCCTGTAGTCCCAGCTACTTGGGAGACTGAGGCAAGAGAATCGCCTAAGCCCAAAAGCTGGAGGTTGCTGTGAGCTATGACATCACCGCACTCTACCGAGGGTGACAAAGTGAGACTCTGTCTCTAAAAACAAACAAACAAACAAACAAAAAATGCTGCTATTAAATGCCCTGGAGGATGCCTATAGTACAAGTGAAACCTATAAAATTTCTTTAAGAAAATTTTCAATTTCTTAAGAAAATTTTCAAATGTATAGAAGAGTTGAAAGAATTTTACAGTGAATACATGCATAGATATATGTAGGTTCTATCATTTTTCTAAACTTCATTACACATCCATTTCCCCACCCATCAATTTTTGGTAGCCCTTTCAATTGACGGTGTGGGTACATTCCTCTAAGAACTTCAGCATGTATATCATGTGTTAAGGATCAATATTCATTTAAAGTTATTTCTCTAAAGAAAAATTTACATGCAATTAAGGATATAAATGTTACATAAGTATATGAATTTTCAATTCAGCTTTATTTTTTTTAATAATTTTATTGAATCATAATTATGTACATTGGTGCAATCACAGGGCACGATTCATATACATTCAGAAATATTTTGATCGTACTGTTACAGATATCCTTCATGGCATTTCCTTGATCACTATATAAAG